>VWZY01004674.1:200669-240334 GCA_013399075.1 Chloroceryle aenea
CCGGGCTGCAGGGATGTTCTGCTGCTTAGAAAGAGAATATGCAACTCTCTTAAGCACAAGACGTGTGCTGTTGTGATGCTTTCAAAGAAGGGCTGAGTCTGCACACGAGTCTGCAGAAGTATTTAGAAAGGGAATGTGGATTTATTCTTACTCAGTTGGACCTTTAGATACTTAAATAACATTTCCTTTTACCTGGTGCGCAGGTAGTGTTGCTCTAAGCAGAGGAAACAATCCCGCCCCCCCCTTTGATACAAGTTTCATGTAAAGGCTGGTGGTCCTTTGCCCTGGTGTGATACTGGCTGTGGAGCTGGAGCTTGGGCCTTTGGGGAGAAAGATCATTACAGCAGTGTCACTAACAGATACGCTGCGAAACCCATCGCATGCGAAGCAAAGGCTGGGAAAAATAATTGTGAAACAATAGGTGGTAGGTAGCTTTTGGCACAACCTCTTGGAAATCTATCGGTCTTCCTTTTTTTTTTTTTTCCCCTCTGCCTCTTTTTGTGTTTTTGTTTGTTTGTTTTGTGAGGTGTTTTGTTTTGTTTTCAAATTTGTAGCACTATTTTTTTTTTCCCTCCTGCCACCTCCAAATAGCATTCAGAAGGCTATTCTTTGTAACACAATATTTGTGTAGGCTTCTGGCAACCCTTCCGATGGCCTTTTTAATGCTCAAACAATGTCAATCAGCATCATTCGGAAAAAGATCATCAGTATTTTGCTAGTGGACCTGTTCTGAAAGGAAACCTTTATTCACAAAGGATAAAGGCCTGCTATCATCCTCAGGTTCTTCTTAAAGCAACAAAAGCTGTTTCTAGTGCTAGTTGTTGGGTGTGCGTGTGTGTTCCTCTTGAACGTTTAGCTGCTTAAACCAACGGGTGCCACATTTGCTGATGATCATAAAAAAATTATAGCTGAAAAAAATTCTCTTTGATGCATGCATGCTCCAGTATATGGTTTCTCAGGGAATTCAACCAAGTACTGGTTCTCTGCCAACACGTGAAGCTGTGGGCATGGCTACAGACTCCGTGCCCTTTGGTCTGCTCTGTTGCCAGTCCCAAAATACATGTTGCTAAGCGTAGCCTGAGTCTTGTGCTTAACTCCCTGCGCCAGGCTGCGGTGGGTTTGAATACGGACGCGGAGAACCAGACTGCGGGAGAGCAGGATCTGTGTTTACTTCCCCAAGTTGTCATTTCCCACGGTGCAGCGGAGGGTGGTGGGCTGCCGCGCTGTCTGGAGGAGCAGGTGGCCTGCCGGTGACACGGCGCGGTGGCTGTGCCTGGGTTCAGGTGGCAGAGGCCGTGTGTGGTCATAAGCATTTGCCTATCGGAGCGCATCAGTAGAGCCAGGTGCTCCGGTGCTGCCGATGGTTTGAGTGGGGCGCGCGGCTCGGCGCAGGCCGTAGGCAGCTCCTCAGCAGTTGGCAGTTTAACCTGAAGCGAGGTCTTTGGTTTAACCAGAGTGTAACCTGGTTAAGCAGGTTAGTAGTTTAACTAGAAGCCAGGGAGCTCGGAGATCTCCGGTGCCTGCTGTGGCTCTCTGGGTGGCCTCGATGAGGTGTGAATGTCTCCGAGGGTTGTGATTGCGGTATGGTTGCTGGGCCTGCAAGCCTAGTCAGTACCTTGCCTTTGGATCTACGTGCGTCTTCTGTTCTTGGGAAGAAACTTCTTCATGGAAGAATAACTGAGAACGTAGCTGTGTCTGTGTAACTGGCAAAGTGTGCTGCAAAGCCACAAGGAAATGATCAAATGTGAGATAGATAAAAGCAGCAAGCTGGAAGGAGGAAGTACGAGTTTGGGAAAGGAGGGGACTTGACTCTGGAAGTTGAAGAAGTAGCTCCTGAGGCCAAATGCCAAAGGCCTCGTCTGTGATTTGAAGGCAGTCCAATATACTAAATCAAATATCAGTTAATTGATTTAACTCTTTGTTTTCTTTCAAAGGGATGAAGAGACAGGGAAGCTTCCAGAACACCGTCTGTATATCGCTCATACATCTCTGACCATTCTGTAATGTCTAGTTTTGGTGTCAAAACCATGACCATAGCAGGTGAAAGGGATGTTTCCTTCAACATGATGCTCCATATCCATGAGCCATGCCCAGTCAGACCACCCGTGCGTGGGGGTGAGTGCTGCCAGCTGGACATGGCAGTCTAAGCTCTGAACCAATGCAGGCCAGCCAGCAGTGCGTCTGCGTTGCCAGATTAGAAAAATCCCAAGGTTAGCACAGCCCTAAAGTAAAGTCCTGAAAGTAGTTGTGATGTCAATGGGATCAACAGCCTAAAACATCAGTGCAAGTTCATCCAAATGCTTGTGGTATTTTACTGTGTTACACTAGACGCGCTAGCTCGGTCCTTTTGGCACCACTCCCTCTGTGCCTGTTCACAGCTTAGATAGCTGTCGCCTATACCCTGTGATTCATAACGTGTGTCTGCGTTTCAAAGTCAAGAACATCAGCCTAACTGAGGGTAATTGACTGCACACTTATGTCCCTCCCAATTTACAGACAAGCTTTAAGTCCTTCCTCATTCCTCCTGTGTATGATGACTTCTCAAAATAAAGCACATGGTAGATAAGGATTTCAGGCTGGGGCCTTGACAGGTAAAGATGAGCACTCGTGGTGGCTCAAACGAGTGCAGGGAGAGCTGTTCTGTAATACAGAAAGAGGGGGTTGAAGAAAGGACTATGGGAATTGCTTGCAAATGATGTGTTACAGGAGCTGACCCTGTTTCAGATGTAGGAGGCCCTTTCTTAGAAGGGCAGGGAGTTTCCCTCTAGTGGAAAGTAGATTGTGATAGTTTGGTTATTAGCAGAGCAGGTTCTCTGATCCCACAGTATTGGCTTGTGCTTTTTTTTTTAAGTTTTGTATGTTCTGCCGAATAAGTGCTTGACTGTTTTTACCCAGTGCTTTGGTATATGGCTTGCTTTCCGTTCTGTTCTAGCAGGTTTACTCACTTCTCAAGTCAACTACAAAACTGAAATGGAAAAGAATGGTAGTTTTAACTCATACGTAAGAGAGAAAAAAATGTCTTGCCATGTGGTGAGCATCCAGTGTTGCTCAGAGCATCCTTGGAAAGAAATAACTCCGTGTCAGTCTTTAACTCTGGCCCTACACTAATCCCTTGCATGACTCTTAAATTGGTTTTGCAATGTCAGAAGCATGCTATTTTTAGCTGTATTTGTTTGTAAAAGTGGTATCTTTCCGGTTTAATTTTTCTGGCTGAGGAGCTGATAATAATAGTACCAGACTTGACATCTGTAGCGAGGCACATCAAACTTCTAACACAGCAGCTCAAGCCAGTCTGGAAGGGAGGAGGACACTACAGTCCTGTGTGCTGCTGGCTGCAGGGAAGGCTCCTATGGTTTCTCATCTCTTCTGCTGGAAACAGCATCGCTGGTTTGGTAAGATGTGGGAATTACCAGAGCCTGCAATGCCCCCCTCCCCACAACTGCAGCAAAGACGAGGCAGGACCAGGCAGCACAGAGACCTACAGTGTATTTAGGTTGCAGATGTGTCTTCTTTCTACCAGGAGAGCTACTGCAGCGTTTCTGGCATGGAAGCTGCCTCCAAACTGGTTATGGTGGGAGTGTCAGGGTGGGGCGGTAGCACACACTGCTAAAATCTGCGTGTTCTTTAAGAAAAAACTGTTCTTCCTGCTCTTTGGCTGGACTGTGTCTGTGATAGAGACACTCTTGGCCCTGTGTGCAAGGATCACTTTGACTTCTTCCTCAGGAATGTCTTCTGTTCAGCACCTCCAGAAACCATCACACCAGACCAGAAAGCCTGACTCTAGCTGTGCTGGGTGACAAGTCATTCAGTCTACTACAGCACAAATCAGGCTTCCATATTGGCTGAATGATACCTCTGCCTTAAATATGTTTGAACTTGCTCTGGCATTATCTCAATTCATGTGGCAATTTGGCTAGAAAAGGCTTATCTCTTAGCAAGCAATTGCTACGCAGAAACAAATGCTTTGCAAATGGGAGGAGGCGTGAGAGGAGAGGAAGAGTTGTGATCGTCCAAACTTGCAGCCTGGCTATTGGGCATGTGGCATGCATCAGGAGAGGAAGACTCTGTGTTTGTAAATTGGAAGTAGTGGGAGTAGTGAATTTTCCAGGCCAAACTGCAACCTGTAGCCACATGTTTATGTGCCTTGAGCTGAAAAGACTTCCTTTCCCAGCAGGTCTTATGTAAGAGAAGAGAAGAAACTCTCTTACTTCATCTTACTTCTTGCATATGTGCAAGACATTTGTTTTTCTTAAAGGTGTTTTCTTTTTTGCAGGACTCTATCCCTTGAATTTGTTTGTATAAGGTAGGCTTCAGCAGAGATTCTGTTTGACTTGGAAGGAGGGAGAACCATATACCAAGTCTGCAGCCATCATCTTTTCCTTGTGACAGTGTGTCTGTATTTAAGCAGAATTTACCCATTGCAGTGGAATCAGCTCGTCTCCTACTGCTGATTTGGTATAAATGTTGACACAAAAACTCAGCAGCAGTGTTTTAACTTACCTGGATTTTCCAGGACAAGCTCTGATGAGTAGGTTATCATCAAGATGAAGATAAGGGACTCTCTTCACTGTTCTGTCAAGGTCTGTATGTATTTCTCGCCTCGGGTTGGATTCTACAATGCCCTGATAGGGAAGCAAGAAAGGAAGTGTCAGAGTGAGGCTTTCTGCTGCCTTTGTCTCTCTAAGACTGCTTGTGTGGTCACTGGATTATGTTAAAACAGAATTCATCTTTGTGTAGAGTCAGCTTGGAGACCCTTTTCAGATACTTTTCAGCAAGGTGGTGGAGTCACTGGCCCTGGAGGTGTTTAAGGACAGGCTGGATGTGGCACTTAGTGCCATGGCCTAGCCAGTGTGGTGGTGGTGGGACACAGGCTGGACTCGATGATCTCAGAGGTCTTTCCCAGCCTCAACAACTCTGTGATTCTGTGGACTGAACTCCCATAAAGAAGTTCAGCAGAGCCCCCCTGTATGTACGTGCCTACCCACACCAACAGGAACCCACAGTCTGTTGTGCCAGACAAGCCTCAGTCTCCACACAGTTTCGGATGTTTATTGCACGTTCAGAGTTGATCTCGTTGGTGCAATAGCCTGCATTGAACTTCAGCTGTATCCAGGTAAACTCCTGGATGTAACCAAGCTTGCACAGATACCACCTGAGCAGAGCCTGGTCTGCTGCTCAAGTTCAGATGCTGGCTATTAACTGCTTTTCACCCAAGGAAAACCCCGATTGGTGTTACAGCTGCACACTAGTGACACATGTACAGCTATGAGTCAGTGTGGTGGTACACAAATTGATCACCTGCTTCTGTTCATAAATAGGAACAATTAACAAAAGAAATCATGTGATACCAAATTATTTATGGAATGGTTATGCTTAAAGTGATATTTCCAGCACAGGCTGTATAATCTTTCAGGTGCTTGAGGGATAAACCTTCACTTTTCCTTTAGCTTGGAGATTTCTTACCCTTATTTTCAGCCCATAGGGAATTTTATTCTATTTCTCCTACTAAAAAGAGAATTGCTGTGAAAGGTAACCTGGCTGTCTCCCACTGCTTTGGGGACTGCAGAAGGTGTTGGCTAGATTCCTGCTGTGGTGAAAGGCACAGAATGATGTATAGATGACACCACCCAGAGATACTGACTCAGACATCTCTTGGAGACTTCCCTCCCTGATGGTTTTTCGTTCCTGTGGAGTAATCCCCCACCACTGACGCTACCAGCAGCGCGGTGTTGCCACGACTGGTGAATCAGGGGAACAGAGGCTCTCTGAATCTGGAAACATGCCTGTTCTGAAAGAAATGTGTACTTCTTCCAAGACCTAAATTGTGAGCAGTTGTGCACAGAAGTGCCGTGGGCACTTCTGCTTCTTGGGGGAGGCTGAGCCCAGTCAAAGACTGTTTCAACATGTTTGGCTATCAGGCTTGCTTTTGACTGCAGCTATTCCTTCCTGGCACAGCTTGGGTGAGGACAGGTGCCCCCAGAATCTAGGCTGGGATCAGTCCCAAGCTGAACTGGAGAAATGCTGTATAGCTGCTGAGGTGGGAGGGCAGCTGAGAGCCACCGAAGTACACAAGTGGTCACAGGTCTTTTGCCTTGAGATGGAGCTGCACAGAGCTCCTGTGCCACCTACAGACCCCAGGACCTGTCCCAGCCCGGCTGTACTCCCACTGCACACACTCCAGGGAGCAGAGATGACAGTCACTGGCATAGCTGGAGCATTCACTTGAGGCTGTGCTAGCTGACAGCTGCTGGCTCTGGGGCTGGGCTCACTGGCTGCTTCTTGCACAAGATATTTAGACTGAACCCAGGAGTATTCCTGAGGAGGAATCTCAAACCTTAGTTTAGGCTGTGATCTGCATGTGGATTGCAGCCCAGTCTGACAATAGATGTCTTTTGTTCCTCTGTCTCTAAGTGCATGGCCTGTATCCTGTGTCTGGGCTGTTGGGGCTGTAGGCAGATGCAGATCTCACTGGCCTTCTGCACCTGAGCTCGAGACTGTTCAGCCAGCAACATGACCTATGCAGTGATGCTTTAAATTGCTGTTGAAATCGCTGTGGTTACACAAGTGCACAGGAGGTGGGGAGCTGGCTAGTGGGTTTTCTTCCAAGAAGTGAGTGGTTTGGTTGGGATTTCTGTTTTAAAAGGTGGGGGAAGAGATACGAGATGGAAGTAGCGTGCAGCTGGCTGCAGAAGTGTGCGAGTTCAGCTTAGCTGAGGGACTGGGATCTTCAGCATAGTGGGCAGAGCACAGGATAGCAGGAAGATACTCGTGTTACTGTGGAAGTGACTAACACAGAGCTCAGGGACAGAGTATCTACTTGCTCTGGCTCTTTTTGAGCCTTTTCAGGTGTTACTTGGGGTATCATTCAAAATACCTAAAATTACTTGTTTCCTACAAATTAAAGCCACAATGGCAGGGAAAAGCAGCCAGGTTTTCAGCAGAGATCTTCCTACCTAAATATGGGCTGTGAATTGCGTAGCTTGACTAGCAACACTTTTGGTCAGCAAAAAGTGATTCTGGGAAGGGGGTGTGACAGATGGTGCACACAGAATGTGTGCTTAGATGGTTGTGACTCAAATACACTTTCCATGCTTTAATGAATGACAGGAAAAAAAAGAGACAAGTTTCCTGTTGTGGTGTTTTTTTAGCAGCGATTTTCCTAACAGGGGAAAATGAGGAGTTTCATGTGTTTTTTCTGGTTATCCTTGGGGAAGTGGTTGGAGGGACAGTGCTGAGCGCTGGGGCTGAACTCTGTTGCAGGCCCCTGGCATCCTCTCTCTAAGAATAAGGTTGGTGACTGTCATTGCTTTGAATTCTTTTCTTTGAGTGTGTCATCTGCTAAACCCTCTCCTCAGGTTGGTGACTCCTTGCCATTGCTTTGAATTCTTTTCTTTGAGTGTGTCATCTGCTAAACCCTCTCCTCAGGCATGGATAAAGGGTGCCCTGGCCCATCACAGGGCAGAACAGCCACTGATGAGGATGTCCTGGTTTTACATTTCAGCAGGGAGAATCTATCTTGATGCTCTGTGTTTTCAAGGACTAACTCCTCATCTGCTGAGACTTTCTGCTGGGGCTGTGCCTTACGTTACGGCAGTCACTGTCCAGGAGGCAGCTGAACAGCAGTAATTCTTTTAATGTCGGTGTAAATGGAATTACAAATGTCCCCTGCAGAACCTCCCTGGATATTTGCTGCTGTAACTCAGAGAGCAGTTGTAATGAAGGTGATTCCTGCCCATTAGCCATTCCCTGCCTGCTTTCAGAGTTCTCAAGGCAGAATTGGATCCACTGCTTCCATCTTGCTTTTGGTACTTTCAAACTTGGCTTTAAAGTTAAAATACAGCTGTCTTTTCTCTCAGGAGTGTATTCTAAAGTGAGCAAGGGCTAGGTCTTTGCCATTCCTTTTCTGCCTAGAGAGACTGAATCTAATTTGCACTGCCTGTATCTTGAGGAAGCAGGGAAGAATCACAGGACACTTAACCGGTGGAGCAAAGAATCACGCTTTGATCAGGGGCTACAGAGTGCCTCTGATATGATGATTATTAGTTATCCCAAATGGAAGGTCTCTAATAGCAGAAGCTGCGAGATGCTCTTTAGAGCAGTAATTAACATGACACTGAGGAATCTCGCTGGGATGCAGCAGATCCAGGCTCTGATCCGGTCTGGTCTGATGCTGCCAGAACAGGTAATTTACCCCAGTGCTCACCCTGCAGCCAGGAGCCTCTGGTCTGCGTCACTGCAAAGCTTCAGCAGCCTTTAGTGGGTAAGCTCAGCAGGGCAGGCAAGCACTTTCCTGCCCAGTTCTACTCTCCTTATGTGCTTCTAAACCATGGGTTTGTTGATTTATCAAAGAACTTTCACTTCTGTTTGAAGCAATCTAAATTTAGAAAGGAAGTCTTGAGCTTCTCTGTGCTCCTCTGTGTGTGGGCTATTGTTGAGGCTTGCAGGCTCCAGCGTGAGGTGGTATTTTTAGGTATTAGTGATGCCAAATAAACTGGAATGAAGACATAATTAATGTGTTTTACAGACAGAACATGAACCAGGCATCATCACTGAAAGACATTAGGGGAGGTGAATGGTCCTGTAAGTACAGCTACTGGAAGAAGTGTGTCTGTGCCCCTTAGGCTGCCTGTAGTGCTCTAGGAGAACCACTCCACACCTGTTTCCCTACCCATCTTTAAAGCATGGAGAATTCTCTAGTAACAATTTTCATCTTCCAGAGCAGTGTTTTCCTCTTTTTTTTTTTTTTATCTTTAGAGTAAGCTAGGGGACTAAATCCTGCTTTAGGATACAGTTGCATAGCTCCACTGAAAAAAGCAGCAGAAGTCAGATTGTGTTGCTGAAAGCTTCCCGATGTTTTTTAGATGTCTCCCTCTTAAAAAACTGTTCTTCATCTGCCAAACAAAACATTTTAGTTTTTGTCCTTCTGACCAAAACTGAAACTTTCCACAAAGTAAAACATTTCTCACGAAGGCTTCTAACTTTAACTCTCCCACAACTTCTACAGAAACAGTTCCGAGTGCCTCAGACCAGCAGCAGTCACCAGTATTCAACTCTCTTGCAATATTTTTTCCCCTCACTTTAGTGAATTTTGGAAGCTGTCTGTATTCTCTCTCGCTTTTTCTCCTCCTCCCTTGCTTTAAGGAAACAACTGACTTAACTGCACAGGTATCAGGAGACTGGTCTATTTGGGGAAGCTTGCATAGGCTTTCAGCTTGCTCCCTTTGGAAAGAGAAAGGTTTATTTTTTTTTTCCTCTTTTCCCTTTGAAACACAAGGGTTTCTGTAAGCACTCTGGGAAAGGAAGGAGGTCGTAGCGATGAGGTAACAAACACCACAGACTCTTGGCATCTACTCACACAACTAAGCTGTGAGAGACCCCACAGCAGATATCAAAAGGCTTGTCAACCCCGTTTGTATTAAGCCAGGATATTATCTGTGTTAAAACTGGTTTGGTCTTGCTTTGTGGGTTAAATGTGGTGTTTGTGGAACCACCGGCTGACTGCTACAGGCCTGATTTACACGCTGTTGTATTGTTGTTGTGCTGGGTGTTTCATATGGGCATAACGAGGCAGAGTTTCTGTGTGCTCTAAATTCCTGGGCCCTTGGCAGTCATGGCCAGAGACTTGAGTGGAATCTGTGCAAACGAAGGTCTGAGGGGAGAAGGGAGAGCTGCTGTAAGCCCAGGTCTTTAGCTACTGCACTAAACACAGGCTGGATTTGTGCCAAGACCACATTTGTAGGAAATACAATCCTGCTTTGGGGGAAGGTGTTTTTTATAATGACGTTGAACGCAGTTAATTCTTACTTGCATCTAACTAGATGTGCCTTACCAGTTCTCATCTGCCAGCCTCTACCTGGAGGCGTAGCTAACTTAGCAAGAGCTAGCAGAATACTTTTACTAGGCTGAAACTAGTAGGTTTTGATTCTTACGGAAACTAAACCTACAGCAGCATTCTGCTGCCAAGGCATGCTCCAGTTCCACTGATCTGTTCTTTCCTTATTTTGTTTTCACTGCGTTATTCAAATTGCCTCGGTTGCCAAGAATAACAAGTTTGTGGTCTGAGGCGAAGAGCTTTGAAGTTAATGGACACCACGCCAGGTAAGATTTCAAGTGGCAGGAGTAGTGTCTGTCCCCTCAGCGGAGTGAGAAGCGAGTCCTTTGGCAGCGGCCCTCGGTTAGCCGAGGGCTGCGGTAGCGTTGGGATGCTCCTTGCAGCTTTTCTCTGGAGTCGAGTCGAGCTGCTTTTGCTGTGCTCTGTAATGAAGGGGCAGATCCAGCCTGTGGCATTTTGCTATCAGATTTTTCGGTGTCCTTTTGAGCTCTTGTGCCAAGAGGGGTGACTTGGGAGAGACTTTGAACATCAGGCATCAAGGCACCCAGCTTTTCATGGTAGCCCAGGGAAAAGACCTCAGAGCTGACACCTCCAAGGTGCTCCTTTTTAAAGCCACGTGCAGGAGTTTGACCACTGTGTTAAACTTCATGACACAGTGGAGCAGCTAGGAGCTGTTTGCAGTGGGGTGGGTGAGGGAGACTGAGGAGAGGAAGCAGCGACCAGTGCTGGTGGCTCAGGCATCTCTGCGACAACACGCCTGCCCTGGCAGGAGGGGAGCAGTCAGAGCTTGCACCCACACACTGCTGTGGGTGCTCTTGCCCAGTGAGTTCAGGGCTAACACACTGCTGGTGTGGAGGCCTGGGGGAAGAGCAAGGATGTGAAATGCCTGTTACCTGCCTAGCTCCAGAGGCCTGGTTTTCTTAACCCTTCGTGTCACTGAGTTTAACATCTCATGAGGGCAGCTGAAGTTATGATGGCTAGCCATCCAGAACGCTGGCTCTCCCTTGGAGGGCTAAAGGCAGAGACCCCTTTGTAGCTGAGCTCTGTGGAAACAGAAGCCTCCTAATTGCTCGAGGCACATTTTGGGGCACCTTCCTCACTGTTAGAGACTACTGCTGTATGACAGAAGAGCTTTAAGCAAGGTGCTGGGGAGCTCACAGAACCCATGCTCATTTCTGGCTGCCTTGGTTGTGCTGATTTAGCCAGGACTTTCTAAATCCTTCTACTAGGTTTAACCTGCATCCTCTTTGCAGCTTTCTGCCCTATCACAAGGCTTTGTCCTCTGACTTAAGCTTTGTGGGCGGCCTCTCAGAGGCCCCACAGCAATAGCCTGACTCAGCAATTTTGCACAGTTCTGGCTCGATCTTTCCTGCAGCTGTAAAACCAAGATGCAGGAGGGCAGGGGAAACACATGAGGAAACGCATGGTCCGATCCCTGCCTCTCCCCTTCACTCCTCATGGATCCTCTACGTAAATAGGCTGGCTCAGCCTTTTCTGTATTCCTGACACCAGGAGCCTGATGTGAGGTCTCTTCGATTACCAGGCATGGCCCCTTTATACTGGAAAGAACAAAGTCTCTGCACTCCAGCTGTAGTTTGCAGGGTGGGCTAGCAGCGTGCTCTTTGTCAGATGTCCGGATAAAGCCTCGGTGGTGTGGGAACAGTACCAGCAAGCGAGACTGCCAGTCTCTGCATTGCTAGAATTCTTTAGAGCTCTTCTAGATGCTGAGCCTCCAGCCCCTTAGTGCAAGTAGCTGTGACTCGGAGACTTAGCTGGCTTCGAAAATTGGGGTGGAGGACACGGGGAACACTGGAAGCATTTCCCGTTCGGTCTCTGGTAATTTGGGAATTGCCATCCCCTGCCATTGCAGTTGCATGTGCAGCAGCTGATTCCCAAGTGAATGGCTGGAAAAAGCTTTCCTCGATGGCTGCTGTCCACCTGAAGGGCTGTCTTCCAAACCTGTCTAGCAGTGGTGTGGCCGGGTACCTGCCAGATTTTGATTTTAATATCTTTTAATGTTGCTTTCATTTCCATTTTTGTTTATGGCTTTGCCGTTGGGGAATGGGAAGGTAGTTAGCAATATGCCCTCAAAAGAAACCTGTTCCAGGTGCTGGCAAATGGGGCTATAAATATGCATTTGTGGCTGAGGGCTGGCATCAGCTCTGTGTGAGGAGGGATGATTTATTTTGGGTATTGCATCCTCTAATGTGGGCTTATATGGGCAAGAGCTATTCTTCTGGGTGTCTGCATTGTGAACTTTTTTAAAACATTGAGGATTGCACTGGAGCAGTTTGTGCTCGGCCTTCTGCGTTCAGCCCAGCCCCTGTGTTCGCCCTAACTTTGTTCTGCCACTCAGTGCTCGGCTCAGTTTTACTGTGCTTGGTGACAGGGACCCAGCCTGGAGGTCTGTGTCCATTTATCCCGACCAGAAATAAGCCTGAAACAGGCCAGGATATTTATCTCTTTGGAAACCCTGCAGCAGGGCTGCTGCTGCCTGGCTGTCCAGTTTCTCCTATTTGCAGAACAGATCTTAGGCCCTGCGTTGCCTAAACGCAGACATGAGGTACTTGCCCTCCAGGTGCCCAAATGCCACTCGTGAGGACAGCCAGTACTCTTGCTGTCACTTCAGATGCCCAAAGGCAGAATGAAGGCCCGACCTCCAGAGCAGCCAGCATCAGACAGGTGGAGATCACCACAGCTCGCTACAGATAAAGGTACCTTCTCCATTATTTTCTTGTGTTCCGATGAGCTTCTGCTTGCCATCTGCCCTTTGCACCACGTCATATCATTATCTGTTCTTTCAGAGACAATTTAATTAGATCTTCTTTCAGTAGGTTTTAATCAAGTGTTATGGGGTTGCTGGTAAATTATTTACAGCCGTATCACTTGATGGAACACTTGGTCTGCGAAAGATACCGCGTAAGGGACCTCTCTGTCACAAAGAGTACAGGTGGCTTTAACTTAGGACCCCACTTGTGTTCTTTGGGGTTATCCAGGTGACAAGAGCTGAATGGCGGGTTACGTGAGCCCACTTGCCTTTACAGCAGTAGAAACTGAATGTCACTGTGCTGAAAACAAAGGAGTTGAGGCAGTTTAAAACTAGGGTAAGAGCTGCATTTAGCTCTAGTCTCTGCTGGCTCATTTCTTTTATAAGTGTCTTTCAAGGTTGAGTACCTTAAACAGTGTGGCCTTGACCCTCACTTGAAGCTTCAGCTATTTAAACAGAAGTGCTGTTGTACTGTCTTCAGAACTTGGTCTGATGTAAAGCAAGTGGTTTTGGAATGGGCAAGATAGTAAAAACCAACTCAAATAGCAAAGATAATAAACCAAGAAAGTGGATATTTTTAGAGTACAGAGGGTTCTTCCTCTGCATTGTTTCACCTGTCCCTAAGGTGGTGAAAACTTTACAGCTCTAAGATACCCCTTCTTTCATCTCGTGGATGCTTGTTTTGGCAACATTACTGTTTTTTTTCCAGTTCAACTCACATTCTTTGTGAGAAAGCCCCAGCATGGGAGGAAACCCGCCTGCCTCCACCCAAGTGTACCTGTAACTTTATAGCAATAACCGTCGTCCATTCCTTATTTACATAGCCTCTGAGGTAAAACTGCAGTTTGAAGATAGATAATCGGTGTTGCAGAACTATGGAAACCTTATTCCAGGTATTTATTATGCTTATTTGGTATTTACAGTGAGCATAAGCTGGGGTGCATTTTTTAGGGCTTAGTGTGCAGGCTATGGGTACAACTTGGGTTCCCTTCATTACTGGAAAATTACTAAGGACTTTGGAAGATGAATTTGTCTTTCTTGCCTCTGTCAAATTCTTCCCAGTGTAGGATTTAAAAGAACAGTTTTCAGGTTCTTGGTGGTGTCTTGCTCCCCATGATGGATTCATCGTGCTGAGACAAATAGAGCTGGGTGAAGCTTTGTGATCTGATTCAGGACAGAGGGCAGTAACATGCCTTCAGTTTTGAAGCACAGATCTCAGCTGGGTGTATGGAGGAAGGATATTTGGTGCACCATGGAAGGCCAGACCTGACACCAGGCTGATGACTTTATGCTGATGTTATTTCTCCCATATGCATGTTAAAGAAACAATCCAGGGTTGATTTATCCTGTGCATCTGATCTATACCTGTTGATGCAGAAATTGTCCAGACTTTGTAGTTGCACAGCCAAGTACAAAACTGGATGTAGTTACCTTGCACAATATTTAAAACTGGGCTTAAAGGGCAATATAATGATTGCCATCCTGTCTCCAGCCATTCTGCCACTGCTGCTGGGAAACCTATAAAAAAACTTCAGAAAACTGCCCTCAAAAGGCCAGCGCTTCCAGTTCAAGAGTTGTAACTTACTACTTCTCTACACTGCTGCACAAGGACAAAGAACTGTTACCAAGATTACAAGCCCACGTGACAAGGGCTCCTCACTTACTGTTCTTGCGTCACATATGAGGCCAGCAGCACAGTGCTTTGGTGTAATTCCTCGGCAGTGATGGCAGTGCCATCGGGGCTATTTCACCTTCCACAGCCTGTCTTGCTCTCCACCCTTTTCCTATCGATTCTATCATCTGTGACCCTGTATCATGCAACCACTGCTACCCATGACCTAAATCATACTCAGTTTGTGTAAAGATCACATTTGTTCACACCTAGCTTTAAAATCTCTGGAATCTGGAATGATGGTGGGAATGCTTTGAAGTCCAGTTATTCTTAAGGTCTTTCTCTGCACTTTTAAGAGCTTGAAGCTTTTTCTGAGGCTGCTGATGCAGCGTTAGGATAGCTTGGAATCGAGACTAGCCTGTGGAAAAGTGACTGCACCAGTACCCAAGCCATGCATTCTTTCAGTGGGTAGGTGCAGATGTTTCACTTGAGGATTCTAGGAAATGATGTTCAGGGAGGTCCTGGAAACCCCCAAGAGACCAATAGACAATTTAGCAGGTCATTGTATCTCACTGGAGATCATCATTTGTCATGAGCCTTTCGTGAAGGAAAAGACTAATTTACAATCTTATTGTGTAGATACACTGGATGTGTCAGCATGTTTTGAAAGGCTCCTCAGGAGGAACAATTGGGCTGAGAAGTTGTGTACTCTACAATTTTCCCCTGCAGTAAGAGGGAGAACTGCCTATACTCAACCTGGGCTCTTTTATCCTTCCTCCTTCTTCAGAATGACCAGAGACAAGAGGGAAGTTTTTAATGTTCCTAAGTGAAAGCTGAGCACAATATAGTCTCAGCTGAAACGACCTGCAAGCTGCCCACCTATTACGAGAGCATTTCCACTGGCACGGATTTTGTCACCTGTCTTGGGGGGTAGTGAGGGCAAACCTTTTCAGAGAAAGAGCTTGGAGTCCTGATGTTAGTGTTTGGGAGACAGGACAGTGCTGAAGTCGGGATAAGAAGGGACTTGGCTGCATGTTCATTGCACTTGTAATTCTCACACTGGAATGGTGGTTACAGGGGGCATGACTATGGACAGATGGAGCTGGGCACTGCTTATCTGGACTAGGTATCTGAAGCACACTCCTGACAGGTTATCTGCTAGTCTTAATGTTCAAACTCAAGAGAAACTATGTCGTAGTTGGCTTTATAGCCTGGTCCCCTTGCTGTCAGCTGCTGTGTAAACCAAAAGTTTTTTCCCCTCTCTTTCTCCCACTGCTGTGTTTGGTTTCATCTCTATCACTGGTCTGACGCTTTGTGCAGCTGCTGGAGGAGCAGCAGCAGAAGGCAGGTTGCTCCGTGTCACTGAAAGAGTGTTCCCCTCCCCCAGACTTGGCTATTATTTATGCAACATGATCTAACATAGAGTGGCTGGGAGCCGATGGTCCAGAGTTCATTTCCAGTTATTATTGTAGTACAGTCAGTCTGGTTAGAAGTACTCGTTTCCAGCACAGAACATAGGCCCTTTGGAAGCACAAACAAACCCTAGCTGCGTTTTACTTAGCTTCATACACAAGTGCTTCAGCTAAACAGGAAAAACAAGCTGGAGTTGAAGCACTGCAAGAAGCTGTCTCACCAGTCATCCGTACCAAACTAAGTGAGGTCCCTTCCAGTAGATACATCCAGGGAGGTCCAAGCTCTAAAAGAGCAGGGGGAGCTTCCCTTTTTAAACTCTGCTGCTTTAGCTTTGCCTCGGTACGTGTTTGGACTTCTCAGCTGGGGTCTAGCTGAGTAAACCATGTGCAGAACTATCTTGCTAGGCTGGAGCTTGGCCTTCAGTGGTCCCTCAGATGTGGCTGTTCTGACTTCAGTGGCCTGAGCAATGGCACTTGCCATCACAACCCGGTGCTGGTATCTGGGTATAGCTACTCTGGAGTTCAGTCAGCCTGGCTACCGCTAACCGAGCTACTCCTCTGAACTGCAATCCTTTTTTTCTCTTATTATTATCTAGGAAACTACCAGAAATCCTTCATAGGCAAGGTCATCGAAGGCCCTGGCTTTGAAGGCAGGCGTGTCCAGAAGTTGTTGACTGGAGATTAAAGAGGCTGAACTAGGTGAATGGCTACCCTCAAAAGATGAACTTCTAGCACTCGGGTACCATCTTTGGTGTCTGGACAGTCCCAACAACAGTAACCTGATGGTCACTACAGCCAGCACGGGAGCCCCGAGCTAGTGAGGGAGGCTTTACTGTGAGCAGCCAGGCACCCTTAGCTTCGCTGCATGCTAACCCAGCAGGTTTTTAGGTTTGAGGCTGAAAAGACTCTTTGTGCAGCTCCCTATCTGTACTTGGAGATGAAACTACCTTATGGTTAATTCTCTCTGGTGGCCTTGTTGCAGCTCGTAATCTGTGTGCTGCCCTGGGGAACTGGGGTCAGACAGCTCACGGGAACAAACCAGTGTCGGTGGCTGTTAAATTCAAAGGTGAAGTTTAATAGGGCAGCACAACCCGAGTGGGGAAGGGTAGCCTCTGAGCTGCACAAACAGGTCACACGGGTTTCCAGACACTCTCTCCTGTGCCCGCAGAGCACCAGGGCTGCAGGAGCTGGATGCTCTCAGGTAGGAGCAGCACCAATACTTTGCAAGATCAAAGTTAGCAGCGTTGAGGCTCCACTGAGTACTAGAGTGTTTGAGCCTTATTTAGCAAGAGTCCATCAGAGTAGCCACTAATTTAAGTTCTTTGCAGTTAATAATTAAGTTCCTCCTACAAAGCATCAATGATGTCATTAAATTGACAGTTTCTAACCAAAGATTAACAGCTTCACTGTGGTCTTTGCTCTAGTCTGTCCTTTAGGGAGACACCAGCTTGGATGTCATGATCCGACCATTTGTGCCCTGTTTAGGGAACAGAGGTCACATCCTGCTTTGTCTCTGCAGTGGCAACTCCTACTCTTCCTGTTGCCTCAATCTTTCTGTTCATGCCCCTGCAGAATAGCAGCGGGAGTAGGAAGGAAGGAGAACTGGTCCAGTACAAAACCTCATTCAACACACAGTCAAAGAAACCCAGCAATTTTATAGCAGAGTGAAACAGTAGAGCTGGTGCACATAGCTCACCTCAGTAACCTCAAAACAAAATCAGGAAAAAGTCAATAAATAAAAGCTTTCTGCAGCACCATTCTTCTGCTTTGTAGCGTTTCCCTACTTCTCACGCTGAGCTCAAACTTTAGCCTTCTGCAGACTGAAAATGCACTAGAGTGTGAGTACTTCTACACTAGGAAATCAGGAGTGGTTTGGAGAAGAAGTGATTCTTCAGCTGAGGGTACCTCAGGCATAACTGGAATGTCTGTGTTCATTGTCCTGTAGCTGAATTGTGCGATGTGCTTACTCACCACGTTGCATGGGAGCTGGTTTGGGGTGCCTGTCTGGCAGGAGGCATGTCTGGCACCTCATGGGCTAGGCTCTCCGTTCCCTTACGTTGTCTTCCCGCTCGTCAGCCAACTGCACTCCGCAGAGGCTGCCTGGAGACTGTGATGTTGCTGGTTTGTGTTGCTGACCTGAGGATGCGGGGTGCTGCGGAGAGAGAGGAATTGGGAAGATAAGCTGTTGGGGGGTACATGTTTGTTTTCTGAGAAGGAAAGAGAACTGGCCAGGGAAGGAAACTCTGTGTGTTTCCCACTCACTAATGATATGCTCAGCCCTAGAGGAAAGATAAAGAAAACTCAAGCAATTGACTCCTGTTTTATTTCTTAATTGTTTTAGAAGCCTTTTCTAGAGCTGAGCTGTGGGTGACCTGCTTTCTACTTGGCAGCTGAATCTCAGTCGTGCTTGCAAAGATTTTTCATCCCTGTATTTCGTGCCTCAGTGCATTGTACACAGTGCTCTGGAAGCATTCACTAAAATAGATAGCAAACTGAAAGCCTCTGATCCCACTGCATGGCAGAACATACCAGAGCCTTTCTGTTTGCCTGTTAAAATCTGATACAAGGAAGCTTGCTTTATAGGTTCAAAGCATTTTGAACAGAGCAGGTTTTAAGAGTGTTTTGTCCTTTCTGACAATCCCAAAATGCAATCTCATAGCAGCTTGTTAAAATAAAGCTGGTTTGCTGTTTTATAGGCACTTTCAGAGAGTGTAGCAAGTTGCCACATTCCAGTTAAGCAATTTCCTACAGTTGACATCTTTTATTAACAAGAAAAAAAACCCAACAACCAAAACTGTATGGTTTTTTTTCAGCCATCTCCCTCATCCTTTTTCTCTGAGAGAAGCAGAAAGGAAAAAAACCAGACCCCACAACACAGAACCTCCCACCCCTGAATTAATACTTAAACACTCGAGGTGAGTGTTCTGTGGGACAGCGTGGAAGGCAGTGGCCTGGCAGTGGGTGGTTTGATTCGTTGTGTAGTGTCAGAATCTTCTGATTGTAAACAGTGGATCCTCTAGAAACAAATGTTAATATGGAGCAGTGGGGAATATTTGATATCAAGTACAGTGTAAATAAAAAAGATTTTTTTAATGCTTTTTCTCTTTTTGCATGGGTTACATGTTTAGAATCCAGTTATAGTGCAGAGCCCAAGGTTTTTATAGCAGCACAGCTCTTAGCTGCTCTGGAGAAAACTGTTCCTGGGGCATGTCGTGCTGCAGGATGGAGGAGACAGGCCTGTAGCAATAGAGAATCGACTCCTGGGAGCTGAAATCTCTCCAGCTGTGGGATGCTAAATTATTCTTAAACTTAAAACTGTTGCCAGTACAAACATCTTTACATGAAGAAATAGAAGCTTTTATGCAAGTTAGTTTTTGTTCTCCCCCACTTTTATATGTTTCCCCCCCTTTTCTCCTCAGGGGTATTCAGATGCATTCAAAGAATCCACTGCTTTTTGCTGAGAAGGTTCAGGGGAAGTAGGGCCATTAGCAGGAGCTTGGAGCAAGCTCCACATGTCTCATGAGAAGAGAACACGGAGCCTTGGCACTCATGCCTGTGACATACATGGCAGACCTGAATTTTTAACAACTATGGCTATTTTTAGAAAGTATTTTCCTTCATGGGGTAGATTTGCCCTTTTTTTGCTGCAGCAGAGCTCAAAAGGAACTCAAGTGATAGAACCTTTGGGACAAAGGACTGAGCAGGTGGGAGTTCAACCCCGTACAGCAGCGCTGCTGTGTCTGGTGCCGTGGCAGGAGCAGTGAGGCTCCCGTCCGTGCCGTGCTCGTCCTCGCTGGAGCAGGGGAGGAGCAGTAGCTGCCGTGCTGAATTCAGCGGGTGGATGTGTCTCCTGTGAAATCAGGTTTGGGCAGGTGCATTTAAAAGCTGAGTAGCTGATTTCAGAACATCTGCTGAGTGAGCAAAAAGAAGGGCAGGTGAGTCCTCGAGGTAGTGAGCAGTGCTGTAGCTTCCTCTTTGGGAGTGACTGAGCTCACTCCTCTCCCTTTCTCTTGTCAGTTGAGGATGATTGGCAGTGGCAGTGTTGTGGAGACCAGAGTCAAGGTGGGGGTTTTTTGCAGGTGGGCTGTGGAAATGGTCTCCAGAACACGAAACACCAGGGTGAGGAGCAGCTTGGGCAGCCACACTGCTTGTTCTGAGCCACCAACGCCTGTTTCTCACCTAACCAAGCACAAGGCTCAATGTCAGCTGTGCTGTCATGGTACAGACAACACAAACAGGACCTGATGCAGAGTTCTGGGAAGCCCATGAATCTGGGAAATCAGCTTCAGATAACTTAAGTATTCCTTGAATCAGGTCACAGCTGGAAAGCTAATAACAGTCTGCTGCTCATTACTTGCACTTTCAAGATTATACTGTAAACAATCCAGTGGAATTTATAAATTCCCTTTGCCAAAACACAAAAGAGAAATAATACTATGAAGAAAGGGCGGAGGTAGAAAGTTTTGTTGCAGATCTTTTGGATTCAGAAGCTGGATACAAAAGAAAGACTGGTGCGACTCAGGGAGTCCCTCTATTTTGCTCACTCATCACGTGATGGCCAAACAGATGTAAGTTTTGTATCTGTGGAAATCCTCAGAACAGCTGAGCTGTGGAAGGAGAGCTGATATGCTCTCTTTTCAAACAAGCCAAGCATGAGGAAAGCTCTCTGTGGGCACTGACTGTGCACTAGAGCACCAGCAGCATTCGGAGCCGTGCGTTGCAGAGGTGGAGTTTCCCTTTTCCAGAGCACCCTGGGGAAGTTGGTACTTTCACTCATTTCTGACATTCATGTCCCTTTTGGAAAGACCAGGATTAAATACTGTAAATGAAAGGAGTCTGACAAAAACATGAGTGATCTCTGTATAACGATGAGATTTCTCAGTGCAGCCAACAACTCTTCAAAGCTTAAGGAATGAGTTGTATCCAGCTCTCGGAACTGTCAGTTCGCAGGCAGAAAAATACAACACAGAATCCCTTTGTCTTTCCCCTGCTCCTTAGAGGGGAATATCTCCGTTACAAAGCGGCATACAGCCTTGTTACAATGGCCTGTTATTTTCTCATAATCAGTCACGGTTTTTTTCTGGTTTC
Source organism: Chloroceryle aenea (assembly GCA_013399075.1). NCBI lineage: Eukaryota > Metazoa > Chordata > Aves > Coraciiformes > Cerylidae > Chloroceryle > Chloroceryle aenea. The sequence goes on from VWZY01004674.1 coordinate 221,381, forward strand.
TGGTCGCTGTCACTCAGCAGAGTCCCTCCTCTGATGCAGTCATTTGAGCACCAGATTGAGCAGAAATCCCAAACCCCAGAGGCTGCTGAACTTCTCCAGGGGACAATCAGAGGAGGCACTTTAAGACAAAAGGGATCTAACTAAGCACGTGTAGTGCCAAAGAGGTGAGGAAGTATTTTGAAGAGTGTTTCCTAAGGACACTGTACAGCATGCAAAGTGAAAGACGTAAGAAATTGCAAAGCTCAGCAGATAAATGGAGTGAAGGTGAAAAAAGTACATAAATCACTTTGCAGAAATGTTTCTACAGGCTCGAGGATGGTCTCTGAATCAGGAATTCTGGGTGGGAGTGATGGCAAATAGAACTTTCCTGCTTCTCCAAAGGCCTTTTTCCAGTCTCCAATTGGAGTGAAAAGTCAGGCTCAGGTTTTTCACAAATTCTGCGTAAAATAGTTTCAGATGCTTAAATTCTCATGGTGAACTGATACATTTCCTTTCATTATGCATTTAATGCAGAAGTTAACCCTTTTTAAACGCAGGGTTTTGTTAGAATATGTTTCATAAACTTCCATTTGTTTCCACAGCATGCTTTGAAACTGCCAAACTTACTTAAGTCACTTTCATAGAAGAGTCCTGGTTTTAACAAACTGTTTGTGACAATACACTTCTCTTAAACAAAAACAAACCAAGGAAGAAACAACCAAAAACCCCTCCTCCTTTCCTGACTGGGCACCAGCAACCCACGTGCTGTGCGGAGTTTCCGTGGGAATTCACAGAAGTTATGGACATTGTACCTGGCTTGAAGATGCTAAACTTGGAGCTTGTTGTCTTTGTTCGTGTGCCTGATCATTTCTCAAGTGCTGATTAGAATCTTCCCAGGCTGCTGTGTGATGCCAAGTCACTGGCGCAGTGCTGAGCCACACAGCTATGGCCAGTTGTTGCTTATCAGGCTCCGGTGTATTTTTCCTCATACAACTATTACTGTGTCAGCAGCTACAGTTTCCTCCACTTTCTAAGTGGGACTGCACGGTCAAAATGTTCTTTTGTGGGCTGGGAATCTGGGTTCAGGTATCTGCACTCTAGATATTGTATTTGTACTCCGTACTCAAACTCGTGCTTGAAAGCCCCTGTGCTTGCTATAGGCAAATGTTAACCAGTAAGAGCCACAAAGAGACTTTTAGAAAGACAAAATGTGAGCAGCAAGCCCTGGCAGCCTTCTCACGCAGGGGCTGTGAAAAGAGAACGGCGACCCCAGCCCTTGCCAAAGGAGCTCCATTCTTTCTAACAGAAAGCTAATAATTTGGAGCATTGCACAGAGTAGTTTCCCGGCGTGCAGGGACATTATGTCTGCAGCTCCAAGACCTGCAGCTTGCTCCTACGTAGACTTCAGCATTTGCTGTATAAGCCTCTTCCCCAGAGTCCAGCCCAGCAGCAGGAAGTGTGTGTGTCAGAGGGAGGAGGAGAAGGTGGAACTCCTGAGGTGCGCAAATAACAGAGTCAAACAAGCAGAGGGTTGGATTTCGTTGTGTTTTGTTCCGTTCCCTTGCTCTGCTAGTAAGTCCAAGTGCTGCAGAGAACAAGGTGCTTGCCTGTCTCCTTCCCCAGCCCGTACCTGAGGGAATGGGAGAGGCAGGAGGTTTGTGAATGTGTTGTATTTTATTGAGACTACCGATCTGGAAATGTGTAAAAGGAGATGGTTGGGAGTGCAAGGGGGAGAGAAATGTGAGAAAACCCTTTGGGATTAGGGACAGCATCCTGGGCAGTAAACTGCTTCATTAAAGGAGCTCAGTTCCCGCAAAGACCTCTCAGTTCAGTTGAGGCCAAGTATTGGAGATTCAGGCTCAACAGGCAAGGATCTGCCTCTTGGTCCCTCACTGTCTCCCAGAGCTGGGGGTGCTCAGTACCTTGCAGGATGAGGCTTGCAATGAAGAGGAAAGGGAAGTGCAAGAATGTGGCGGGGACCTAGAATTAGTCATTCCCTTCCTGACCTGCTGAAGGAAGTGTCTGCGTTTATATTTTTTGCTGTAAACTCTGCTTCTTTATTTGTGCTGCAGGTTTACACATGCACAGGTTGTTGGCTGCCTCCCCCAGCATACCATCAAATATACCTGAGGTTTCTGTCACGGATGTGTGAGAACAATTAGTGCAATCAACAGTGATGGAGGATAATATCTGGAGAGGCACTTAAAGTTTTGAATGTTGTAGAGAGACCCGTGAGTCCTAACACAGCCCCTATCCCCCAAAATGTGATCTGGTGTTTCCTCTACAGATTGTGAACTTGTTGTGATCTTTCTCCCTGTCACTTGCTGCTCTCTGGCTGCGATCCTTGCAAAGCCCGCAGGGGATGTGGGGTAGCTGAGTCCTTTACGGGTGGGGGGATGCAGTGGATTTGCCAAGGCTGTGACCAGTTAGAGTTGGAGAGAGGAGCACACTATCAGTGTTATCTTTGGCCTGTGCTCACCTCCGTAGAACTTCACGAACTACAGCAGGTAGGTTGGACAAGTAACTCTTTGCATTAGGAGCTGAGCACCTCCTAAACTCCTCCCTTTTCCCCAGCTCAGTGAAGTAGGGCAGCACTGTGTACACGCTAGCAAACCAGGAACTGAGCCCTGAAGCCTGCAAGATGCAGAACCATCCAAGTATGTAAGCTCCTAACTGGCTGTTGAAGTCTGCAGGGGATCTGGCCTGCAGTGCTTTGCTTAGGAGCGTGTGAGAAATGGGAAGGAGAGGAGGGGGCTGAGCATAGGTTTCCCTAACTGTCAAGAGACATTTTTTCAGGGCTGATCACTGCTTGGGGCAGGGAGATGGAAGTCTCTTGATTCTCGAGGCTCTCCAGATTTCTTTCGGTGCTGTTACGGTGCAGGTCAGTGTCTCAGCCAGTGTAGAGTCCCTCAAATCCCTGGAAGGGTTCTCAGGAGATCCTTTTTGCTGTCTTGCCAAAGGCATGAGCAGCTCTGCCTAGTCCATTTCTGACAGATGCTAAACTGTTTGTCAAAGACCTTGGGTGAAGGCCAAGACTCTGCTAAACTAGGCACTGTGAAGCCGTAGCTGTTGAGGAGCAGGTTCCGGACCGACGCTGATACTCCTCCAGATGGTCACCCAGTTTGTTTGAACCGTTTGAGATCTGGCTGCAGGTGAGCAGATGCAGGATCTGGGGACCCTGAGAATGGAATGAGATGTGAGGACAGGAGGTGTGCTGTGCTGGGACAGACGTATTCTTCAGAGCAGGGTGAGTCCATAGGCCCGCTGACTGGCACGTGCACTAATCTGTGAGTGGATGGCATACCTGAACAGTTCCGTGGGTCCGCCTGGAGTGAAGATATCCTTCAGGATATGCTTTGCAGGAGGAAGTACTAGTTTTCCTGCGCTCCGTATGTAAATACAGTTAAGCCTGATGAAGCATGGCTGAGCTGAAGAAGCGAGACGGGCGCTGGAGAGAAGTCTGGGCTGAGAGGAGGTTGAGCTGCAGATCTGATGTGGCAGCAGCAGGGTTGTGCTCAGCAAATGGCAAGTACAGTTCTTAGTCTTGCACAGTGCTCTCAGTCATTCTGTTGCAGTTGCACGTCCTCGGGTTATAAAGGAAGGGGGAGGTGGGTTCATTTTTAGTGTTCAACGGGTGTGAAATCTTGATATTTAAGCAGAGAACTGTTCCTGTAGCTGCATTAGGCTCAGATGTCTCCCTAGGATGAAATCTTTGAAGGGAATCATGTTATGAGGCACAGGGAACCGATTGATTGTGTGGTTTCATCCTCCCACTCGTAGCTGGGGAGGCCTCAACTGAGTGTTTACAGCTCTCAGTCACTGGGATTGTGCAAAAGAAAGGAGGGGAGAGAAAGGGGGTGGTATGTGGCCTCCAAGTGACCCAGAAATTATGCTGTCTGCATCATCTGACAAAGCAGAAATAACATACTGTAGTGTTTGGGCAGTGGCTATTGTGTCAGCCTCGGGCATGACTGAAGGTTCAAAGGAAAATCCATCCATCTGGTGTTCCATTTCTCCCTGTCTCTCTACCTCTCTGCACTTTTACTTACTAATTGCTCTTAAGGCTTTCTTTCTCCCCCCAGATCACACCTTGTCTGTACACTTTTCTGCTGGCTTGTGCTGGGTCCTGTTTTGCAGGGTTTGTTTAGCAATGCATTGAGAAACTTATTTCCTTTCCTCCTCAGCTGTGTCTGTGCAGAGGCTGCTGCAAGTAGGGCTGCCCTCGAACCCCCCTGGGTACCCCTCAGCCGGGGTGGGCCAGCACAGCTCCCTCCCTGGGGCAGGGTGCAGCTGGCACTGGCAGTGCTTGTCCCCATCCGTGTCATCGCTCTGACTTCCTTTGGTCTTCAGAAGCTCCGTCGTGGGCAGTGCTGCCATGATCTAGTGGTTAGATCAGAGGACTGAAAGTTAGGTCCTTTGTGACCTGTTTTTAGAACTGCTCCTTCACTTTGTGCAAGTTATTTTTAATCCTTCTTCCCCTTTCTTATTTTTATTAAGATGCTGCCGCATGGGGTCTTGTGAGTACGGTAATGTTAGTAGGCTGGTTTGGGCATTCAGAGCAGTGGCTCCATTCCACAAGCTGTCTCCTTCAAAGGACACTGTGCCTGTGGTCCAGCGCAGCAGTAACCTGCATAACTGGTGCCTTTGCCTGCACTTGTAGCATCGATGGAGAGGTGGATGGGAAACAGACCCCAGGAGTCAGGGCTCACATCTCGGACAGGAGTCCTGCACACTCTGCCTTGCTGGAGCAGACAGCTGGGCCTGAGGGAGAACGTGAGTTCCGCAGCAGTGTCTGACATGTATGGGAGCTCCTCTTCTCAGATACCATCTCAAATAAACAAATGAATCTGCTATCAGATAATTAGAAATGTTTTATCTGCTGACTTGGCCTTACTTGCATATGGCTGGTGAAGACACGTGTCTAAATATCAGCCTTTAGTGGATTCAGTTCTGTTGGTCTTGGGGCAAAGCCATGTGGGTGAGAAATTACGTGACCTCATTTTTTTAGGATACAAATAATTCCTTGAAGTGCTATTTGCATCTTTTCCTCTTGTTTTGGGTTGCGCATTTTGCTCCCGTGCACCCCTTGCGCTTGCCATGAAAAGAGCTGTTTGAATTCCATGCTGAAGTCAAGGTAGCTTTGAAGTTTGAGACTGTAAGACTGTCCAGCTGAATCTTGCATCATGTGGGTGCTAGTGAAAGCACAGATGGGAAGGATGGTTTTCTGTGCGGTCGAACGAAATGTTCTACGAAGGGGTTTGGATGAGTTCTCACTGCAGAATGAGCAGATGTCCTGTTAGAAGGGTACAGACCCGCTCTCCTTTTCACCAGGCAGGTTTGCTTTTAAACCAGGCATTGGTCTAGTTCTCCCTATGCTGGAAAGGGAACAGGCCACGCTGTTACAAGGTACCTTTACACCCATAGGTACAACAGGCTACTTCACTGAGAGGAGAATTTCTGAGAGTTCAGCTGCTGCTTGGTGAGGCTGTGATCAGGTGATGATAAGGATTCAGATAGCTGGGGGGCATTCGAGTGAGTCAGCTGCTGAAGGCTTAAGTTCAGGAAAGGAACAGCTCAGTGCTGGGTTGTGTGGCTACAGTAGGAGCTGCAGAGGGTTTCTTGTTAGTGGCCGGGACCGTTAGGTTGAATCAGAGCGGGTGGAATGGTTGACTGAACAGCGGGCCTCATGGCGCGCGTGAAGCAGCTTACCCTGCGTCTGCAGATCCCTGCCAGAGCTGAGACTGGGAGCTGTGTCTTGTGATCCTCCATCCGTCTGCTCCTGGCTCCGTGCACAGGCTCGGGACAGACCAGGAAAACCTCAGCACAATTTCTGCCTCATGATTCTTTGGCCTTCTTCACGTGTCCTCTTGTCAGGCAGTTTGTCCTGCTGTATTTCTTTGGGTAGACTGGCCCCAGAGAAGTGTTCAGGCTCAGCAGCACTCTGATCACAAAGGGTGGTTGCCTCGATTGCTGCGTACCAGGGGAGGTTGTGCTCTGGACACAGGGAGCACTGCCACGTTTCAGTCCTGATTGCAGAAACCAGTCAGCACTTCCACTGCTCAGGTGTTTGCTGCTTTGCACCAAGTGGGTATCTGGCTCTGTTACTGTGGTACCCCGGTGAGTCGCCAGCGCTGTTGTGATCATCTTCCCCCAGCCCGTGAAAGCAGGTCTGCACGTACGGCTGCTTCGAAGGTGGGAATCTGAGGCAGAGCAGGTAGCAGAGCTCCGATGTGCCAGGCACCCTCGTTGCTGGGCTGTCCCTGCAGGCGAGTCGCTGTGCGTGCCTTGTGTGGGGAGGTCAGGAAGGTGCCCAGGTGCCTCTGCGCAGGGGCTGTCTGAGCTCTCGTGCAGGTCGCGGGCTCTTCCCCAGCCCTCAGCTGTCACACCTCAGAGCAAGCAGCCTGGCATGCAGAATAGCTTGCTGTATAAAAATGAAATACTGGTTCCTTCCTTTGTATGGATCAACTCAGTTGCACCTTTTATTCTTTTTTTAACTCGGATGACTTTGACAAAAGTGTCCTGCAGTACACTCACTCTGCTGTTGGTCTCCGAATGGTTGCTGAGATCTTTATCAGTTTCTCACATGGTTGCCGAGCATGACTTCAGAGACAAATTTGGCAAGTCAGATTCTGACCTTTTTACGTTCCCTTTGCTGTTCAGGTTGCTCAAGATTGATTTAATTATTTTTGGTCTGACTTAGGGTTTGTCTATCTACTGGCACTGGGGAAAATAGCTAAGAGTCAGCTAAAGGTGTGAAGTGAATCCACTTTCACTGGAGGCCTTAAAATGACTCATCTTACTTTCCCCAGTGTCCCATGCAGCTGAACTCTGAGTTTAGAAGTTTTATCTTCGGGAGGTAGAAATGCAGAACCTCCCTTGCTGCACGAGATGCTGACCCAGGTAGTGCAGGGTCCTGCTGCAGCCCCAGCTACTGGCTGATGATGCTTCAGGGAGTGCACCCTTGCCCTCTAGGTCCTGCTCTTGGCAGGAGGTTAACAGAGGAGTTCCTTCCTGATTAATTCCCGTCTGAAGGAAGACAGATGATTTGCATTTCTCTTGGCCATGTGTAAGAGCTGGGTCGTACATTGATCTGATCCTTTTAAATCTTCAGCCACTGGTTTGTTAAATTGCGAGGCAGTAAGTGGTTGTAGGTTTGTGTTCATCATCTTCTCAAGCGCTGCCACGCTCGGTAAGTTCTCATCTCCTGGGACAGGAGAAATATGACCTGCTTTTGAACATGTGCTTGATTTGTTGATTAAATACTGACAGGTGTTTGTTGTGGGTGCTGCAAAAGCCTTTCTAAACGTCCTGTACGTTTCAAGTCATCCAGAAAAGTTGTAGGCAGCAGTGAGCAGAACATTGTAAGTTCTGTGGAAGTGTGAAAATACAGCATTTGGTTGTGACATCTATGACTGAATCAAACTTGGTCTCAAACTGTTAATAGTCTGAAGAATTATCAGCTGGCACTTGGGTGTATAGCAGAGACCCCCTGGCTGTCCCCAAGCCGTCTGATGTATAATTCCCATTCTGTGCCTCAGTTTCTCTTTTAAAAGAATCTGAATTTCTCTGCTTAGGGCCCATGGCTATTAACTCTCCCTGAGAAATTAAGCTTAAAAGCTGCTCTAAGGAGGAGACAGCCGTGCATCCAGGAGCACACCTTGCAGCACGTGCCGTTCCCAGAGCAAGCGAGAGCCGCGTGTCCTGGCCATCAGCTGCCCCAGAGAGCGAGGAGGAGAGGGCTCTGCTGGAGCCCTCCCTGTGAACAGAGACAGTGCAGCTGCTCCGTATCCCGTCGCTGTTCTTGTTCTTTCCCGTCTCTGTGGGTTTCAGGCAGTTGGAGGATCGCTGCCTCTGTGGTGGGCTTTGCCATTTCTGATGAGTAGGATGTGCTGCTTGGCAAGCGGGCGGTGAATAGCTTACTATGGGCTTTATCTCTCTGTCTAGTTTGTGGTTGCAGACCTGCATGTTGTTTGTGGGTTTTCATGTGCGTCACTCAACCCAGAAGTTTTATTATATTCTCAGAAAAGGGTTTTGCAACAGCTCAGCTATTAAAGCCAAACCATGTAGCTCAGTTAAAAGTCTGGGCAGGAAATCACAAAATAAAATTAATCCTAGGGGAGAAGTGTTGTGCATGTAGGGTGGGAAGAGAATGCAGAGATACTATTAATAGGACTAGGGGAAAAGAAATTTGGACTTGAAGAGTAAATGTGAAGCGGTTATCATGGGAAAACTAGACGTGGTGGTTTCAGATACTCAGATCTGTGCTGTCAGACTGCTTTTCCATTTTTGAGAATTAGGGTTTTTGTCACATCCCAGCGAAGGAGAGAAGCTTGACATAGCAGTCTGTGCTGCAGAGAGTACCTGCCAGCAGTGTCCTTTCAGGAGTCTGTGCTATGGATGGGACTTGTCAAATGAAAATATTTGAACCCGTGGTTTTTTAATCAGTACAGAAATAGTTGAAGACGGTGCCTGCTCCAGGGAGTTTATGCAGCAGGCAGAGCCACTTGCAGGATGGAAGAGGAGACAGATGATTTCATTTGCTCCCAGTCAGATGGCAGGTCAGTGGCAGAGTGGGGAGTGGTGTCCAGTTCCCGGAGCCAGGGTCTGTTCTCTTAGGTATTAAATACAATACTTGAGGTGTTACACTCGAACTGGTGAGCAGAACTCTGTGGGGAGTGCAAGAACAGTGATTGTAGCTCAAGGATACCCTTCCTCAGACAGCACACTGTCCTCGCGACAGGTTGTACTTGGGTAATGTGGGGCATACAATTTCTGTGTAATTTCCTTCACTTAATCTGTGATTTTCATTTATAGATAGATGCAAAGTCCTTCTTGCTTTCTGCTGTCATTTTTGGAACAGATTCCTACACCTTTTCTTGCCGCTGTCGGTGCTCGCAGTTCCCCACTTTGTACTGGGTCATGTGCTACTTTTAAGACATTTGCATGTAACTTGTTCATATAACTAAGCGCGGAACTCTAGCTATGGAGAGTATGCTGATATCTCATCCTTCCTCCAGGAAAACAAATCTGGCTTGGTGGGAGGTCCTACAGGAAAATAGCAGATTACAATCAGTCGGAGGAGCCGAGCTGCCACTGTTACACAGGCCTGTCACGGCTGGCTGTACCAGTTTCAAAATCACTGTGCAATCTTCCTTCTTCCCTCGGTGCTCGGCAGCCTTGAAGTGTGCCCAGGAATGGGGAAGGGGTGAGGTGACCGGGGGGAAGAGGCAGTAACACTCCACAGTACCCTGGGAGTTCTGCATACCATGGCTGTGCTAACGCGCAGCTGACTGGTTTGCCTCTGGCTGGATTTTGCGGTTGCAGTTTGTATATCAAAGTGCATATCATCACTGAACCCTGCTTGGAATGGCCTCCAGGAAAAAAAAAGGCTTGGGTGATTTCTGTCCTCTTTCTCCTTTCCATGACATATCTATTGCACAGCTGGGAAGCTATTTTTGATTTCTGTGGGCTGACTTCTGGCATGCTGGGGGCTATTGAGTGGTTCTCAACCTTCCTGCAACCTTTTCTTTCTTTGACTTAACAGGGGACCTTCCCCCTCTTTTCATGCCAGCTCTTCATTGCTCCTATTCCAAAGCCCAGTCTGTCCTTTGTAAACCTCACTTCTAGCCCGTGGGTTGCCAAGATCCCCTCTTCTTGGAGAAGGCAACAAATGTTCTTCCCTCACTTCTCCTGTTAGGCCTTTGACTGCCCTGTTCCCATCTCTACCCACAACAAAGTCCCTTTTTCTAATTCTAATTTCTTCCTCCCTAATGTGTTTTGAGGGAAAAAGTCAGGATGCAAGCATGATACATTTGGAGGCGATAAGAATAGAGCCAAGTACCTCCTGTGGAATGAATCCCTAATGAAAATGTAGGTCTTTCCTGTTAGAAAAGGAGTAGTAGGGCAGATGGGCAAAAGTCACAGTCGAGACCTGCGATAGCATTTCCATCTGAAGTGTGGAGCAATTGCTGCGACTGCAGGAGACAGTATTTCCAGCTCCTCCTCCAGGATGGAGGTACCCCTGAGCTGTGCACGGACGTGTCTGTACGGGCAGGTGGACCTGCAGAGTAGCTGCATCTAATATAGGCCAGCTGGCTGTGCTGGGCCCGAGCGTGGGTGACACAAAGCCAAGCTGTGATGAAGGGAAAAGCACCACGACAAGCAGAAAAAAAAGTAAACCAAACCAAGCACTTATCAGGAAAATGCAAGGAGCTGCATCCGGGCTCATTTCTGACCTGCCTGTGAAGAGGAGAGCTCGCTGGGTCGGCCGTTACAGGAAGAGAGGTATGGCAGTGGAAAGCAGAAGGTCACGACTAAGCCAGCCACTGACATCATATGTGCCCCTTGCTGGCTCTGAGTTAACTCGGAAGAAACAGAGCACACAGCCTAATTGTGAGGGGAGTGTACAACTGAAGGTGCAACTGTGTAGGAGAGTACAGCTGACAGCAAGCTCAGCAGCGCGGGTACAGGCAGCACAAGCGGCGGCGGTGGGTAAAAGTCACAGTCCCACTGGCATATGGCACGGCGCTGAGCAGCGAGCTGAGCCAGCTCTCGTTGGCGCAGCGTGCAGGCACAGGAGCGTGGCCAGGGCTCTGCTGAGCCCATTGCCAGCCCCTTCTGAGCCCGGCTGGCTCGGTGGCTGCCTGCAGGGCCGTGTCCTGCCCTCCGGCACCAGGGGCTCTCACCAGAGGACGCAGGCGAGGGGTGGGAAGAAGGAAGTGCTATCATCCCCTTTTATCAAAAGAGGTACTGAGACCGAGAACAATTCGAGTGGGGTTTCCAAGGTAATTTCTTCTAGATCTTATGCTCCAAAGCCACGTTAGGAAGTTAGGGTTAAGAGGTTGCTGAGTGGTGAGTGTAGAGGCAAAGGGATGGCTGAGCCTTCTAGGACATGGCTGTCCCTTTTCTGCACAGCTGAGGGTGCACTGCTTTGCCTTGCTCCATTCATTGCGTGAAGAGTTTGAATCCCTTCTGTATGAACCCACTTTTGGATACACCTCAAACTTCATGGCACTGCTGTCTGAATCCAGAAGTCCGTGGGTAGAGACAGCCTGTTATACCTGAGAGTGCTGAACAGTCAGATTGCTCCTAAAACAAAGCCCTCAGCTGACTTTACAGGAAAGCACAAGCTGGAGAAGGCTTATCAACAGCTGCTGGCTTTCTCCATCACGCAGGACTGGGGGTTCTGCTGCTGGGATGCAGCCAACCTCCCGTGTAATGTCTTGGCTGGGGCTGCTGCAGCCCCTCGGCTTCCACAGCTCCAGCGGCAGCCACGCTGCAAGTGATGGGTGCGCTGCTTCCATTCACACGGGGAGAGCTTTGCCTTGGAGTTACAGCCACGAACACCCAGCTGGATGTGCTGGACTCCAGCACTGTAGGGGAGACATTTCAAGTCAAGTGTTGCTGCAATCAGTTGCCATCCCAAGGACGACCTTCAGGGTTTTTCCCGCTCTTGACAACCAGGCTGCAGCCATGTGCAGCAGCTGAGGCCCCCAGCGGCTCGAGTCCCGAGATGTGGTGACTGTTGCTGGAAGCGTGGCCTCCTCAGCCATTTCTAAAGACTGGTGTTAGCAATGTCCTGATGCAGCTGAGTCTCCTTCTCCACTGCAAGTGCACGACCCTGTGCCCGCTGCTGGTTTACAGTTAACTGTTTGTGTGTGTGTTCTCTGCTAATCTAACAGGGTTGTGTGCAAGAGCACACAGATCAGCCTCACGACTACACTTTTGCAGGACTGGGTGGCAGCTAGCAAGATGAGGGGTGAAGGGGTTTTCCCTTTCAACAGCCCAGGTGATTCCCATGTGCTGCCATGCGTTTGTTCCGGGACAGTTAGCACAACGCAGGAGCTCCCCAAGCTGAGGAGCCAAAGGCACCGTGCAGCACATGAGGGTCGTTCAGTTGCGATCAAAGGCAGTCTCTGTTGTCCCTGTAATATTGGACATAGCCCGGGGAAGGAAGAGCTGACCTAATTCTCTTTCCCATGGACAGCAGAGTTTGTTCATACAAGTCCTGTACAGCACAGTTCAGATAGACAGACCGAAAAGTATTTTCAGCAGAAACTTAAGAGGAGAGATATTACAGTGGTCAGAAAATTCATGCTTGTTTTTGCCTTTATATTTGTGGTCTGATCTTGTCCCAAATGCTAAAATCTGTTGACTGAGAACATGTTTTCATTTATAAATCACAGATCAACTGACTTGCTTCGAGACATTGTTTTGTTAGGAAGGTTTTGAAGCTTAAGTCTGCCCCATGGGAATGTGTGACATAGTGAGAAGGCTTTTGAGAATATTTTCTGTTTGATAAGCAAATATAAGGCACAAATAATATTCCTTCTTGTTCTGTTTTTCTGTGCTTAAAGTGAAGGTTCCTGTGTAGAGCATTTGGCCTGAGATGGTCAGGTGATAAAAGCTTTGGAATAAATCTTTAGAACAGAAGATGTATGACAATCACCTAGCCCAGCTGCCTGAATTTCATCCTTTTTCTTTAAGAAAGGGCTGAGCGGGCAGATAGTCCTGGGGGTTAGAGCAGCAATACCCACAGCATCCAGAACGAACCTGCACGGACGTGTGCAGTGCCTTTAAGTGGAATATAGTGGAGTGATCCAAATGTTTCAGGCACCCTTTCATATTTTGGCAGCCTCTGCATCTAACTTTTGTTGATGGGGGTTTCGAGAAGAGTCCTGCAGGGACAGGACCTGCAAGGTCCTGCCTTCTGCTGAGATGTTGAAGAGGGAAGCTGCTCGCCGCGTGGGACAAATGCTTCCCTGTATGCGTTTCCCAGGGTGCTTGTAAGAGTATGTCATTTAGCTGTCATGGAAGAGCCCCACACAACCCAGCATCCCCTCTGGCCAGGCCCTGTACAGCAGTGCCCAGGAAGGTGACACCATGTCCCAGGCACCTGAACTGTTCTTTCTGGCTCCCGGCAGGTGAAGCTGATCGACTACATCCACCGGCAGCGGCAGTGCAAGCTGAGCGTGCCCCTCAGCGACCGGACAGCAGAGCTCAACAGCTACCCGCGGTTCAACGACTGGTTAGACATCGTCAACGTGAGGAAAGAAGTTGTACAGGTAAGGGCAAGACAGCCTGGCACAGAGCCTTCCCACCCTTTCAAGACATTCCCTGCTGGGTTGAAGTTAATTTCCTGAACTGACTTTCAGGTAAGACTACAACATCATGTGGACTGCAACCCAGTAATGCACAGGGGGAATTTGATCTGGATTTTGACTGGATGGAAGTGGTTGCTGAGAAGCAAGAGAGTTCTTTTTCATGTTACACCCATGCCCCCGTGGGTGAAGTCCCTGGTTCAAACTGACACCAAAGAGCATTGCATCAGTCTCAAAGAATGGAGTGAATAACTCCGCTGCGGTGCTCTGCGTGCTGCCGGCAGCAGCTGCTCACGCGCTCGGACCGTGGCTCCTTCAGATCTTTACACTTGAGTTCTTAACGTGCAAATCACTGGAAGCCTCTACTGCACAGAATAGTCTGACACTTGTGCTGGAATCAGAGATGACCTTACAAACCGAGGCCCTGGCTCCTCTCTCTGACACATTTTTGGGTTTATATTTTTTCCGAAGGGGATCCTGAAAACCCAGCCAGGTTTGGGTGGTTACTGGGAACTCCAGGACTGCAGAGCACTGACATCAAATTGTTCCCTTGGGTGTGGACTGTGCACGGCTTCCTCGTGCTGTCCTGTGCTGGGGACACTTCAGTTCAGCATAAAATTAATGGCAGTATAAGTGGAATTCAGTCCACTGAGGGCTTAAAAAAGGCAGAAAAGGTTTTTTCCATTCTTTTCCCCATTTTTGGCTCTGCAGACCAGATCACAGTGTTCTTACTCACTTTCCTTTGATCCTTACACAAGCAAAAATTCTCAGACTTCAGCAGGAATCTGCCAGAGTGAAAAGTTCTGCAGATTTTCATGGAAGATATTCCGGCTTGGTCCTGATGTAACTAAACAGACCCTGGAGAAATGGGATGAGTTCAGGACCGAGTTGTTCCTTTTATTTACAACTGTTTATTTCAAATGCGATGCTGGATTTGCCTTCCAGCCCAGCAAGGCTTTGGGCAGCACAGCTAAAGGTGCAACAGTGACAACGTGAGAGCAGAAAAGCAGCCTGTTGCTGTGGCCAAACTGCCAGGCTCCCAACTATTGTTGGTTTCTAAGGTTACTGGAATTGCCTGAGCCTGAAAGAATGTCTTTGTAGCTCTTTTAAATCCTTTGTGGTGCCTGTAGGACGGGGGAAGGGAGGAGGTGAAGAGAAGGGGTGGAGGAAGAGGAGAGGGAGGTGGACAGTTCAAATCCACCACATCCTGCTAATTCAGGAGCAGACAGGGTTGAGACTGCCCTTCCCTATGTGTGGTCACTAGGAAGGATGAACACGTTTGGTTTCGATGTAAGGCTGGAACAGAACATTTTTTTATTCGTGCTCTCTTGCTACCCCCTCCCAAGCAATGACCAGTGTAATGAACCACATTGCCTCTGTTCTCCGGGACAGGAATACAAGAGCTCTGCGAAACATTTAAATTCCTCTGTGATTCCAAATGTCTGGCCATTTTTTAAAAGCTCTGCATCCATTTCAAGCAGCTGCAGACAGTTTCTGTCCTGGGCAGGAGAACTGCAACCCCCGTTGGGCCCTCTAGAGTAGGCATGCTGGACCGGGCTGTAACTGGGGGCAAATGGAAATAGCTGGGCTAAGAAACTAATTGCTCTGTTCTTCCAGTGAACTTTTTTCTTGCTTAGAAAACAGCAGAGCAGCCACTGGCAGTGCTTTTGGTGTGGCCATCAGCAGGCAGGTCAGGAGAGATGTTTGTGATGAGCTTTCAGAAATGTTAGAGGTGTCGTGGGATCATTCCTGCTGCTGCTTAGATTTCTTACGGCGTGTGAACTAATTTCAGCTGCATGCTTTCAGAATGGAAATCACTGTCAGAAGGAGCTTTAATAGGTTAGTTATTAGGAAACACAGAGTGATTTCCCTTAGCTTTATGCACACTGCCTGTGACATGACTGGGGAGAGAGGTGGGTAGGGAGCCCTTGAAGAGATGGCTGAGTAGGTCAGGCAATGAAAACAGGGACACTTGAGTCCCCTGCCTGGTTCTGTGGCCAGTGTACAAGATACCTGGGGGATGACTTCCCAAGTCTGAGACACCATCAGCTCACTGGACAACTGAGATAGTCACACAGAATTTACTTCTTCCAAAAAGCACTGCAGAGAGAAGGAAAGCCCCAGGAGTGGACTGAGGGTGTATGCACATTAGGCACATAACCCTCCCTTCTTGAGACTTCCAGGCTCTGAAACGAGCTGGGGAAGCTGCCGAGTACCTGTAGAGTCTGGGAGAGCTGCAGTAGAGCCCCCCTGGCCACCCCAGCCCAGTGGGGACAGTGCAGGAGGGCTGTGCAGGTCGGGTGCTCTCCCGTGGCCACTGCTTGTCAGGGACAGATCAGGAGAAAGGCCTGAGCTCGGGGTTCTGGGCTTTGGTTCCCCTTGCTTTTCTAGTGTTGCTGGAGGGAGCACTTTGAGATTGTGCTAATCTGTGACATAACACCTTTGAAAAACAGCCCAAGTGCCAGCAGATTTTTAGCTCAGCATTAGAGAAACAATGTTCTTTTTCTCTCTCTCTTCCCCTCCCCTCTCCCCCCCACTCCTCTCCCAAATAAAGCTGCCATGCGGGGAAGCACAGAAGCTCCCGGGCTCTCCTGTCAGAAATAGAGCACCGGCTCTAATTTAAGAGTATCTGCTGACTCCTCTAGCCCAGAGCAAAGACTATTTTTGCTCAGTTACTTGCTCTAGACATTGTGAAGCTTGAAAGCTCTTGCTGCTATAATTGCTGTCTTGTTGTTGGGCTCCTTTCTTTCTTTGAAAACCTATGTTTAAAACAAGAATAATGACTGCTTGTAAAATCCTTTAGTTGGGGAAGAGATTATAGGAATAACAATGCACTGTTTATGGCGTTGGGCAACAGCTAAAGCTCCCGTGAACACGGATAACAGCCAGCCGGTCGTGCTGCGCAGAGTGAAAGGGCTGCTCTGTGTGGACCTAGCAGACTTGGAGGTAGGTGGTGAATACAAGCCTGGAGTCTGTGATCCTGTTTGCTCTCTGGGAATACACAATCCCAAGGGGTAAGGAAACTTTGAACCCCCACCCCAACTCCAGCTATTTCTGTTTCTTTGTTACTGTTCCTCTCATCAGTTGCCAAACAGATTTTTATCATAGAAATCGGTGGCTAGTGTGGAGCAGGCTCTGCTCTGGAGCTGGGCTAATACTGTGCTGGGGCTTGCTTTTCCAGTATTTTTCTAATGTTGGAGTGCTTGTTTTTGGCTAGGAGTCCTAGAGGTTGATTAGTGCTGTGTACGTGTGGTGTGGTTTAATACTGAAAATGATGCATGAATGGTTAAATATGGTGGACTGAAATGGGGAAAAGAGATACTTGAACTAGAAAAGAGAACTAGAAAAGACAGGACGAGGGACCCTACAGACAGAAGAGCATCTGAGCTGTGTAGTGGACTCCAGTGGGTAGAAGTTGTTCTGAGAATGGACCTAGAAAAGGACTCTGATCTGGACTGTCCTGCTGCCCCGAGAGTCGGAGTCCTGAGCTGAGGGGGAGTGGGAGGGAAGGAGGCTGTGAACAGAGTGCTGTCCCCACTCCTAGGCTGATGGAAGAAGTCTCTAGCAGAGCTGCTTACTGAGTTCTGGGCTTGGGGCACATCTACTGATGAGATTAAAAAAATCTCTACTGGTTTATTTGCTTTAGCACAGAAAAAAATCACCCTCTGCCTTTACCATTTTTCTTCCCAGAAATGTAACTGTTATTTTAGTCCCCACGTGTAACTTGTCACCATCTTAACAACTAACTTAAGAATAGAGTCATCTCCGTATCATCTTCTGAAACATGTCTGAACCAGCCCGCTCTCCATGGAGCAGGGGTTCCAGTCAATCAAGTCTGGAACGCTGTTTTTAGAGTAGAGAACTCTCATGCACTGGGAGGGGCGAATCCTGCCCTAGGGATTGCTGCCTGTAAGCAGAACTTTGCCACCAGGGATTCCGTGTAGGAGCAGGTGAGCCAGTGCCCTGGCTGGGTCTGGTTTACAGCTGTTCCACTTGCAGAATGGATTTGACTCCTAATGTATATATATTTTTTTATGATGCCTCCTGTTTGCTTATGAAACTTTTCTCGTTCCCTGTTCAGCACTTGTGCCAAAGACCTGCTTTCTTGTCAGGAGTCAAGAGTGGTTCCTGAGGGGAGCCGAGCAGGAAGGGCTCGTGCCTCGAGTAGGAATTGGCTGCTAAGAGTCTCCTGCTGTCCTGGTGAAAATCTGTAGAGGCTGAGGCATCGGTGCAGGGCTGACACTACAGCCCTGGTGAGGTTTCTGTGTGTGCATCCTTACTTTGGTGGGGGGAACAGAAGTTGCAGGGGCAGATCTGCCCGAGCCTATCAAGTTTCTACAGCTGTATCCTCTCATCTTTTTCTGTCAGCATATCGGTCTGAGCAGACTCTGAGGACTGGGGCTGTTTGTGGGGGATTTCCATGGGTCTGGCAGCAGAAGCTCTGACTGGACTGCCAGATAGCAGAGATCCTGAATGTGCTAATTGTGTGTATGCAAATTAACTCTGTCCTGCAGGCTTCCTGGAGCTAAAACTCCATCACCATTTTCCCACTGAAGGCCCCTCCCCAGTGTAAACAGCTCTTGGAAAATATCCTCTACTGCTGGCAGGGTGCCCTCCCCTGCCAGGGGTCCAGGTGCCCCTTGCAGCCTTCTGCACTGTGAATGGTTTGTGGCTTGAGGTCAGCAGGAGGCTCAGGCTACCTCTTGGGATCTGCAGTGAAACTGCAGCCGCTGAGTTTCTGTTTTTCCCCATGGGATAGTAAGTGACAGCAGCTGTCCTGTCCACACAGAGCAGACTGGATGGGAGTGCCCTTGCTGTGCCAGTGTGTGAGGTGAAGCACGAAGAGGGAGATGTCGTGTGAAACCATTGCCTGTGCACACCCACAGCTTAATGCAAGCTAGGAATTTCATGGGAGAGGCTTTCCAGAATGCCCATTCAATCTCTGGAAATGTAATAATGCATCAATTTTTCAGTACCTTCTTCAGTGGACACCAGAAAACCAGAGCAAAATAACAACTAGCAGGCACAAGATGTTCTTAAGAGCATCCTTACATGCTTTGCTTAGAGCTATCAGTGGGAATTTAAGCACCTTATGTAATGGGCTTTCTCTTCTAGCATCTGCTGCTTTGCGGGAGGATGATTGGGGAGGGAATGTATTGATTTAAGAGGAGGCCTTTGGGACCTCGACGACTGTCCATCTTTAGAGGAAGAGCCATGCCTGTTGGGTCAAGGAGCAGGTCAGGCTGATTTTGCAGAGTGCTAGCAGCAGCATTAGCTCCGTGGGCTTATCTGCGGGGAGGAATCTTTACCAAAAATAACCCATCCACTGTGTTAGATACCAGCATTTTTGCCATGTTTCAGGGATTTAAGTTGGGCACCAGACAAGAGTAAAGACCTTCTTACACTGCTGCGAACTCTTCACCCTGACTAATGGAGGCTAACCTTCGAATGGCTCCTTGGAAACACTGTGATTTACTTTTCTCTCTTTCAAACACGCGTACCACGAAGCGCACGGTCTCTGTCTGATAAGCAGGAGGGCTTTGTAGATAAGTCCTCTTACCTGTTGTAGAGAGGAATCATTTCCTGGCTTTGGGGCTTTTTAGCATCGCTTCTGCTGCTCAGTGTCTGGTGAGTAAGGCTCCAGGCTTCAGATTTTGCTGTCAGTTTTGAGGTGCTGAAAGATAAAAAGCAGGTCCTGTTTCTCCTGCTCTTTCAGGGTTTGTTTTGTTTTGCTTTGCATTTTAACCTGACCTTATTATTACAGTAGTATCTGAGTATCTTGCAGCTTCCCATGTCATTCTGTAGTCAAGGCAAGGTGTGCCCGGGGAGATGGTATTCAGCTTGGCTCGCATGCAAGCCCTTAAGCTGCCTGTTT
>VWZY01004674.1:244280-264871 GCA_013399075.1 Chloroceryle aenea
TCCCCTCCGGGACCGGCGAGCGCTGCCGTGCAGGACCCAGCCCCACTCGGGAAGGCAGCAGCACCTCAGCCCTGCCCTCCCCGGGCACCTGCACTGGGTCTGAGCTCAACAGCTTAGCCCTGTGTTTGGGGGTTTAAAAACCATTCTACTGGGATTTGCTTTATTGTCTTTACTATGATCTCAAAAGTGGGCAGGGAGAATGATTTTCAGTGTCTGATGCCACACTTGCTTTTACAGAGCACTGTGGCTCTCTAACTCCTCTGCCAGCCCAGATGGGGTTTGCTGCCGAGCCTTGATACCTCCTGTGCCAGTCACCACCCTGAGGCTTAACTCTGCAGATCAGCGCTGCTTGTCTGCTCTGGATCCTGCCGCAGAGCAGGCACTGGAGAAACCAGATCCCCAGTGGTGCTGCGACCAGTCCTGTCCCAGCTGGCCCTGCATTTCAGCTGCTAGCCCAGTTTAAAGTCTGGGCTACGGCACTGGCCGTGGTGGAAAAGCTTTGCTTTCCAGAGGAAGTCTTTGACTCTTCCACTTTACTGATCGACTTACTAATAGCTCTAATAAGTTACTGGTTATGTTTGTGTCATGCTAATGATAGGGAGGTGAGGTGACACTGGGTAATGTGACTTGGTGGCTTATGCTGGGATCTAGAGTGACGCTGCTGCTTAAAAGAGTGGCTGTGTAATCTGGGTTGTTTTCCTAGTGGGGAGTGGTGGGGGTGAGGAGATGTTGCAAGATAACTCAAGAATGACATGCCTGTAATCCCACTTGCTCTAAGACTGTGCAAAAGCATGAAATGGGATAAATGTTTCTGACAGAGACATTGGCCTCCCCGGAGCTTAGTGGGGAGACAGAAGCTCTCTGCTCCAGAGCTCCGCGGCACCCGTGCTGGAGCAGAAAACTTTCTTCCCTGTTGTGCTGAAACCCAGTCCCTGTTTGCCCCCAGTAACTGTCCCTTTCAGAGCTGCTTGTGTCTGCAGGGCTGACGTTCTGCAGCGCAGAACCCCCCTTGTGATGCTGCTGAACAAAGATCCTTCTGTGAGCTGTGCCCGTCGGCGTGCAGGGGCCGGGAATTCAGGGGGTGCTGGGGAAATAATTCGCCATAGGAAAGACTGGGTTTAAATCTGCTGTTATCAGCCCAGTTTGGCTGGGGATATCTGTGAGCAAACCTGTACTGGCTTCGTGCTGGAATATTTTGAGTTGTGGAAACCCTTTCCAGTTTCAGCTCGGATGATCTCAACCCCTGTTGGTTTTGTTGGTTTTTTTTTGTCCCTTGGATGTAATACCAGGTTAGGAATTTGCAGGGGGGTGGATTTTTCACTGGAGTCTTTGTGCTTCCTGCCTTTTACCCAAGTGGAAGTCACTCAGGAACAAGCTTTTTGGGGCAGTCTCACTCCTGCATCTCGGTGATGCAGGTGTGCAGAGGAATGAATAATAACACCCAGCGTCAGCTGGGACATCTGTGGGTTTTGTTATTCTGCTAATATTAATTAGGGAAGAACAAGAACATTTCCCCAAACTTCATGTTGCTCTGGCTGGGCTCTGGACCTGCTTTGTGCTTACTGCTCATTTAAATTCTTGGCCTCTCCTTGAGTCAGCTGTGTTTTGTGTTTCATCCGGTTCAGGGCATGTGACAAGAAGATGCAGGATGCGTTTCTAAGGCATCTGCCCTTTCTTAATTTATTCTTTTTCTTTGCTCCACGCAACAGTTACTAAAACTGGAAACTATGTGATTACTCTTCCTGTTGCCACCTACAAAGCTCAAAGGTTGGGGCTGCTTCTAGCACTGTCATGGTTAAAATCAAAAGTCATGCATCAGATCTCAAAGGCATGAGTCTGGACAAAGAAAGATGTGACTGTTAAGGGACATTCACCAGCATTAATGTTTGATGGATGGTTGGAAGCCAGGTTGAAGAATCTAGAGGATTTCAAGCCTTTTGTTCTGCCAGGCAGTGGGATGCACTTCTGAGTTTCCCCTTCAAAGAAAGGCGAAGTCCTCCTATACAGCTTGATTCCAGGAGCCAGAACGTTAGGAAAGAGGCCAAATATTGTGAAATTTGTGATCTCATCGTAAGAGGAGGCAGCAGTGAGGTTTGTTTAGGCAAAACTTTCAGGGAAATTCCTGGGTATCTGGGCTAAATATCCTGGTTTTGTTTGTTAACCACAATTGTTGCAGACTTACACTGGAAACATCTGAATGGGGGAGGAGAGAGGCGAGACAGCTCCATTCTGTGTCAGGAAATACCGGATCACTTCATGCTTTCAGTCTCCTGTATCTTTTGTGTCTGCCTGACACTGCCTGTGTCACTCTGGGGGCTTTGCTATATTAAGACATACAAGGAGTTCTGCACAAATATCTTTCCAGGCAAGATATGGGTAAGACTGGTACTGTAGTGAAGGAAAAATTGCCTGAGGAGGAGGTTGCTATCACTCTGTCAAAACATTTCTTTTTTCTTTTAACAAAAGAAGTATTTTTTCTCACTGTTTTCACTTTTCACTTCCCTACTGAAAAGCCAAACATCTTTATCTGGCATTTTTTCAGGTTTTAGGTCTGTTTTATTTCTGACTGCTATTTTTAACAATAACAACAACAAAAAAAAGAAGCTAAGCTTTCATTAGTAGCTTTTCGAGTGAAAACTTTCCAGGTGGGGAGGGGAATATTTCCATCACCTCTGATCCTCACTTAAATACCAGAGAATGACCATCACATCCTAGTGATACAGGGCACGCACGCCTGGTCACTCGTGATGTAGGGAGGAGTGAGCAGCTGCTGGGATCTGCTGCGTGGTCACTGCTGACCCAGTGATCCCGGAGAGATTCACTGCCAAAATGAGTAAGTTGTGAGTCAGACCAGGCAGAGATGGGGCACTATTTAAAGTACGTCAGAATAACAAGTGACAGTCTCATTTGTATATGTGTGTTAAAAACCAATGTATCATCTTCTGCAGAGAATACCAGAGGAGCTAACCTTAGATGCCTTACTAGAAATGAATGAGTCAAAGGTGAAAGAAACAATGAAGAGATGTGTTGCCCGAGATGAGGAGTGCTCCAGACTCAACGGGGCACTGAGCTGCTTACGGAAGGTGACTGAATCAGGTACAAACTGCCTTGTTCTATGGAATCAGTTTCTCAGCAACCCAGCCCCCATCCTGCTTCCGTTCCTATGAGACAATCTGCAAAAGCCTCTAGTCAATGTCTCTGGGCATATTCTCTAGCCAGTGTCAGGTTATGGCTCTTGGATGTACGTGAAGTTGCAGTGATCAAGCACATCCAGAGCTGTGGATTGGACTTGGTTTTGAGCATGTGCCAAATAAATAAATAAATGGAAATAAACGTATGTAGAGCTATCCTCTCCTACTCAATAGACTATATCCTTATTCCCTCTCTGTTCAGAGTTGAGTCTGTTGCTCCAGTTAATCCTCCATCATTCACAACACAGATCCTTGACCTAACAAGTACAGCCACCTTTCTTGTAGGTAAGCCCCTCCCCAAATACTGCCAGCTGAGAGAGAAGGTGTCATTCTGTTTGGTGTTACTTTGCTCAGGAGCCTCAGCATTGTTCAGCTCAGTGCTTTGGAAAAGTGTTGCTCTGACAGCCCTTTATCACTACTGCTCTTCCAAACCACTTGCCTCCTGCTATTTATCTTTGCTAGAATTGATAGAATCATTAGCAAATTCCACTAGCAGATCCAAGAGCTAGAAAGACCCCTGGTGTACCTTGAAATTGCAGAAGGAAGAGCACTGTGTAATTAGAAATGCAGGTGTTCAGCAGCAAATGGATCTGACCAAGCTATTTCAGATCAGTCAAGCTCAAGATTCCAAATGCTATTTCAGCATCCCCCCCATCCCCCTCCCCAGGCTACTTGCAAGGGTGGTTTGTCGGAGAGCGTTGCCGGCAGCACGCTGGTTCTACCACCCATCAGGGCTGGCTTTGTAGCAGCAATCAATCTGTCACTGGAAGGTGATGTTTCCTGTTGCTGTTATAACAGTTCATACCATTTGCAAATCATGAGGGTTAGTTAATGGAAAAGTCAGCAAACAGCTCAGTTTCATATTTCCTTTTTTCTGATCTTTCTTGTCCTGGGTTGTCAAATATTTCCCATCCATACTGTGGTGAAACCAGCCATTGTTCAGAAGTCGTGGCCTCCACGAATCATAATGAAATGGCATTTCATTAGATGATCCCTTTTTGACCACTGGCTGATCAACAGGACATCAGCCCCCGAAGCTTTGACTTTTCACCTTGATTTAAGTCATCAGGAACATGAAATTAAGCCAGAGAGTTCTCCTGATGAATTAAACCTCTGAAATCTGTTGAAACTCAACCCATCTTAGAACACGGGACCCGTTTTTGCTTTTGAGATACATAATTACAGCTACAAAAGAAGGGGAGCAACTGCCCTGCTCTCTTCAAAGGTTACTTTAGCTGATGGGTGTCAGAGGAGAGAAGCTAGGCTGGCACCTTGGCTAGGTGCAAAGCAGGGGGAAAACACCACCTTATAGCCTAGAGCAGCACGATGTGGTGTGGGTATGTCCATGGGCTTTGCTTTTTCATCGCTCACTAACGTTGCTACGGTTGGTGAACAGGTGGGGAGTTGAAAGACGACGTGCTGATGAACCTCTCCGAGGCACGCCGAGAGAACAGCTCTGCGAACGCCACCGAATCCCCCTGCCCCTCTGCGCCCGCGTGGACTCCCTCTGCACTGCACCTCCCCAAGGGCAGCAGCCAGCAGGCACGGTCTGTCTCTGTGTCTACAATCCCATCTTCAGATTCTCTCTCCTCCAGTCACGGACCTTCTATCTATGCAGAAAACCTCCTGGACCCTTTTGCATTCCCCACCCAGAGCGGGAGGTTAACGCCAAGGACTCCTCACAGCATCACCGTCACTCCACCTACCACTCCTCAAGCCAAGCGGCGACACAAGTTGAAGCCACCACGGACTCCTCCTCCCCCTTGCAGGAAGGTTTTTCAGCTGCTACCTAACTTTCCCACCCTCACAAGGAGCAAGTCCCACGAATCACAGCTGGGGAACAGGATAGATGAAGTTCCTCCAATAAAGTAAGCGTGACACTTCCTCCCTCCCACCGGCACGGGTGGGCTGTGTTCGTACCAGAGGGCATCCCCTGCTCCAGCTCTGACTGTGACAGAGCTGGTGTCCAGCTCCCTTGTCACAGTTTCACTGTAGTCAGTGAGATAGTCTAAGAGAACCACAAATCTGCTTGTTAATAGTGTACTTTACTGGAAATTTATTTGAATTTATCTGAAATGGCACCTGCTGGAGAGGTCGGGATGGCTGCTGCTGTTAAAGGGCTCCAGACAGTTTTTCTCAAGCATCTCGTAGCCAATTCCACCCACTAGAATTCTCTTCTGTCCTTAAACATTCCTCACAGTTCAGGTGGCTGGTGTCCTTTAATGTGCTCATTTTAAGATGTGTTTTAGCTGCTCGTGTGAGCTTTAGAAGGCAGTTATTACAGTATAGACAGCTACAGCTCCATAACAAGACAAATGGTTGTAGGCTGCAGCTTTTTTTTGAACTCATCCAGGCTTTGAGAGGCACTTTGTGTGTAGGTGGGATGGATGGTATTAATCTAACATTTAATTAGTAGTTGAAACTGGGAAAGAAGTGTTTGATTAATCTGATAGGAACTGCCTGCAGTCCAGGCACTTCCCAGAGCCTGCTGGTGACACTCCTCGTCTGCACGCCAAAGTACCCTCTGTAGGCAGGAAAATGCTGACTATGCAGCATCTTCTGGAGCCTGTGCAAAACCAGAGGTGTTTGTAAACCTGACATCAGTTGCTGCAGAAGAGTTTCTGCTCTAGCAATGTGTGGATCCTCATGTGAATACAAATGTCTAAAAGATATTATTTCTTTTCTCTCTAGGTTCGGTAAGAGATTGTTACAGGGCTGTCTCCTTTTCATTGCTGAGAGAGAAGAACCTGTGCTTGTCAACTATCTGTTGATCATCCCTCTGCAACCTCTGGAGGTCCTCGATAGGCCCTTCCATCCCAGAGTTTCTGTTACTTTAACAGGAGCTTGGCTCCTGGAGAACTGCAGGATGTTTGGTCTCTTTTGTACCTGGTATTCCTTCAGATGACAAAAGGATGTTGATGTTTAAGGGGTTAAAGCTAAGGCTTTGGGTGTGATTGCTTGTCTGTGACTTCAGACAGATGTTATTGATGCCTCCTGGTACAGTTTCATCTCAAACCCTTTAGTATCTGTGGATATTCATTGCCAAGTATCTCTGTAAAGAAACCAGACAGTTGTGCACAACCTCTGAGAAACGCTTCAGCCTGGGTTTAAATGTGGAACATCTCCTCTCTGTGGAGGAGTCTCCTCACACATTTAATGGCTTATGGGACTGGGACCTGTGTTTTAACCCAGCAACTCCCACTGCCATTGAGTGCTTTAGCTGGCCTGCCGTGCCTGTGTGTGCCTGTCTCAGGCACAGCCTGTAACCTTGGAAGCCACTGTAGACTAGAGATAAGGGCATCACCTTTTTGTGAAGTATAGAAGTCCAGAGAAGGACATTATAGCACCACGTGTGTATCTAATGCCTTTTAAAGCAAAAATCCCAGGAACTACTTTCAGAAATGAGAAAGCATGGAAAGAAAATTGTAAAATGAAAACACAAGCAGAAAGCTGAGCACTTCCCTGGGGAGAGTGATAGAATTTATGCAATAAATAGAAGTGAAGAATTTTGCTGCTCCCGTGCATCCAGTCCTATTGTCTGGTTTTAAATCTCTGCTGTAGGCCCTTTTAAATCCCACTCCATTCCAAACTTTTTAATATTCCTTAGGACTCATCAGTAAGGCTTTAGCTATCTTAACACTTGTGTTATGATGAATCCAGGTGACTGCACATTTGGATGGCCACACTGGATCAGCAGTATTCCCTGGAAAGGCAACTAGTCATTCCAGACTATTCTAAGATGCTGCAGACCACAGATGCCTTTAGAAGTTCACTGGAATAATAGTAAAAGAGAATCTGGTGCCATCTAGGGTCAAGAAAAGAGACTGGCTTTTTGTAAGCATTGCCACTGTCCAGCCTTGAAGCTGCGCCGCTGCCTGCGGGTCTGAGTTCACTCCAGATGTGTGATATGGCTCTGGAGTTAACGCAGGAGACGCGGCACAATCCTACAACTGGAGTTTTTAAATCCTACAACTGGAGTTTTTAGGAAGTTATGTGCTGTAACCACTGGAGCCTGGACTGGCCTTTGGAAGTCTGGGTCGCCTTTTCTGCACTCACCAGCTAGCTAAGTGATCTCACATAAACCTTTCACCCTGTCCCCATCTGTGAAATGGAGATAATAATTGTCAGTGAGAAAGAATATTCTCAAGTCAGCTGACACTGCATGAAGACTGGGTGATGGAGTTTGTGGTAAACTGGCTGGGAGCACAGCCTGACTTTCTGTTCTAAGAATAGCCTAGACCTAATCAGATGGGCTTCTGTGATCCCTAAACATAAACCAAAATGATTTATCAAAAAGAAGGGAGAACTGTGATTCCACCACCAAATCTCATCTTGCATTGCTTCCATGTGAAAACAAACGTGTCCTGTCTGGTCGTAGCTCTCCAGCAGAAGGCACAGCAGTCCCAGCTGTGCTGCTGGGGTGTCACGGCCACTGGCCCTTGTCTGCGGCAGCGAGCGCTTTCTGTCTAGACTGGTCAGCACACCTTAACGTGCAATGCTTCCCTAACCCTTCCTTTGTTCTCCACCAGAGCTCTCCCAAGGATCCCCTCAGACGGTACGAAGAGACTTTGGCTTAGCTGTGACACACAGGTAGGCAACACAGGCTGGGGAGCCACCAAGGAGCGGAGCTGAGGGGCCTGGCCAGGACAGCATCCCCTTCAGCGCGCTTGTAGCACTCGCAGCTCTGAAATAGGTTTGAAGTTGGGTCGGGTGCCTCATTTGCCAAGTTCAGCCTTAACCGTGTATTTCAGCTTTATTTCTTTTCAGTATATGCACTTGAAATGCTTTTCACAAAGCCAGCTGACTAGCGATTCCGTAACCACTAGGATACCAGCAGTAGCAGTGCTGTGTATGGGCTGACAGGACCAAGCATGCCCAACGTGCAGCAAAGCCTCTTCTAAAACACTTCCAGTGCTGCCAAAGAAGGGGAAGCTGCTCCATCCTCCCTAAAAGAGCTTATATTGCCCTCTTCCTCCCTTGTAGCTGCCTGCACCCCCCCTTCCAAATCCAACCCCAAATGGGACCGGCCGCTTCTAATGCTAAACAAACCTAGCTGTTTAATTTCCTGGGAAAGGGGGTAATGCTCCCACCACCACCCACCCACCATAAATCGGGCCCCAGTTCTCCAGAGGAGCTCAGGTGAATATAGCCAGCACCAGGCAATATGTCCTGCTGACCTGAGGAGGGACACCAGTGACTGATCTGCACCTGGAGTGTGTGCTGGCTGCTCCCTCTGGGAGAACTTGCTTGTGTGAGGGCTTTTTATGAAAAGAAGTGATATTCTGTCACTTGGGGATCTTTGACTGCATGAGGCTTCAGATCAGTAATTGCTGAGCAGCAGCTTCAAGGACCTTCTAGAGATGTGTGTTCATGCACACCCTGTCTCCTCGTCAGGGACACCTCTGAGCACCTCCCAGCCCTGCTCGAAGAGTGGGGGACTGGCAGGAGGCCAGCAGAGTGCTGCCTTTCAGTTGCTTTTGATCAGAAAAGTGAGAAGTCTTTTCCACCATTCCATCTGCCCTTTCAGAAGGGGCTAAAGAAGTTCAGCCTGCCTGTAACTATCCACAGATGGGAATTTTCCTTTAGGCACCAGTTAACATTGTTTTTCCTCTCTTCTCTCTGCTTAGGTTCTCTACAAAGTCTTGGTTATCCCAGATTTGCCAGGTCTGTCAGAAAAGCATGATGTTCGGGGTGAAGTGTAAGTACTGCAGGTGAGCACGCAGGGATGGTCTTTTTCAGAACAACTTTGCATTTGACTGATTCAGTTTTGCCAGTATTTTGTGTGATGCGCTCTCAGCAGCGGCATCGTGCTCAGTCAGCTTCTGAGCTGGCAAAGGGATGCTCTGGAACAGCTTCAGGTTGGCAGCCTGACACATGGATGAACCACGTTTATTTCCCTGCCACAGGCTTCCCACCCAGTCGTGGGCATCTGGTAGTGGGGGCTGGATACCTAAACAACAGTGAGGGTTTAGTTTTTCTCCTCTGGCTGGGTGGTTGGTCCAGAGCACTGAGATGTTAGCGCTTCACTGCTGCTGGGTGGGAGCCAGAGAAGGTAACTCTGTTAAAAAGAAATCAGATGCTAAGATATGTATATGGCTTTCATTAGCCTAATGGCACACATAATAGGATTCTGCATCTGAACCGCTGCTCTGGGGCCCGGAGCATTCCAGAGCTCCCTCTGAGATTAGCATGAGAATTACAAATTAAGGGTAGGCGGCTTCTTCTGGGGAAAGAACAAGTTGCTATTTAACGTGTAATGTTTCTCTTTCAGATTAAAATGTCACAACAAATGTACTAAAGAGGCACCTGCTTGTAGAATATCCTTCCTTCCCAGTAAGTAATTTTCTACAAATTCTTAGCATTTCAGAGTGATTGATGGTGTCAAAGAATAACGAGACTGATTACAGCTTTTTTCCTCCTTTCTCCAACCTGTTTTTCAGTAACAAAAATAAGAAGAACAGAGTCTGTCCCTTCCGATATCAATAATCCAGTCGACAGACCAACAGAACCACAGTTTGGAACTCTTCCCAAAGCACTAACTAAAAAGGTACGTGGTGTCCGAGTGAGCTTTGCGACTGCAAGCCACTGAGGAGCTGCAGTAAGGAGAGGTGGCAGCAGTGTCTTGCTGGTTGGAGCAAGAATGGCTTTGACTTGGCAAGGAGACCCTGGTATGTAACATCTCCTGGTAAACAGGCTGTGCCCAGCTCCAGCTGCAGCCTCACTAAAACACTAAGCTGTGATCCAGGCGGTGCTGTGATTGACAGCTTTCTGTTCTCTGTTGTTCATTCTTTCTCTCTTTTTACTGTTTTCTCACAAGTGACTTTCTCTGCTTTGCAGGAGCATCCACCAGCAATAAATCACCTGGACTCCAGCAGTAACCCTTCTTCTACAACCTCCTCCACACCATCTTCTCCAGCTCCTTTCCAGTCTTCCAACCCTCCCAGTGCGACGCCTCCCCCAAACCCATCTCCCATGGGCCAGAGGGATGGCCGGTTTAACTTCCCAGGTAAACTTGTCTTTCAGGAGACCTCTGCCAAGACCAGAAAGGCCTCTGCAAGCAGAGGCTGCCCAAGACTTCATAGGTAGTTGCAGGTTTCTGAATGCATGGTTGTGTCTCAAGCAAGGTGTGACACTGTAGCTCGACACCCGATAAAAGAATATGGTCTGTGCTTACAAGTTTTAAATGGTATCGAGATGCCTTTGCAGGAGATGGATTTTTGAGTAACATTGGCATCTTTCTTAAATGATTTGATCTTTCTTTTTCTCCTTTTCTGAAAAGGACTGACAAAAAGCCTGTGTACTGTCTCCTCTCTTGTCTCATTGTACTGTAAAATGCACGCTGCCTGCTGCGCTTGGCTGTCAGTGCCTTGAAATCATGAGTAAGTTAACTGCTAGAGCAAGACATAAGAACGAGGACTGGGAGGGGTTACTTTACCAGGGCCTTCCAGAAGATAACCAACAATCAACACTCATTTCTAAACCCCTGACATACACATGGTGGGGAAGAATTTACCCTACATACTTTACAGATTAAGAACCCAAATGTGCAGCCTTTACCAAAGTCAGTAGAGGCAAGAATCTCTCTCAAGGGCAAAGATTTACATAGTGAGAATAAATTTAATTCCTTTGCTCTGCAAATAAAGCCACATGCTGCTCAATAGCTGCTACATCTAGCCTTGAACGCTGCGCCCAGCTTTGATCTGTGAGTGGAAGTTGCTATTTCAGCCCACTCAAAGGGAGCAGAAGCAGAGCCAGCTCGGTACAGGGATCCTCCTGCCACCACTTTGTGTTAGGACGTGCTGCTCGAGTTCACTGAAATTAAGAAATGCTTTCAGAGGGCTGATGAGCTTCAGCTTCTCTGGGTGCATCTCTGAAAAGCTGAAGATGTGAGAGACCATCGAAGCACCAGCCTTACAGGGCCTGTGTTTTAGCATTCCTGGCTTCTCTAAATTTGCTTCTGCCACTTGAAGTCTGAACGTGTGTTTTCCCACCGGGCTGGTTGCTCACTGGTGACAGAGCCTTCCAGTGAGCAGTGTCCTCTGTCTAGACTGCCAAAAATGCATGTGCTGAAATTCACCCCTCGAGCAGGCTGATCATCTACTAATCTGTCTCCCAGCAGAGCTGGGACTAATTCATTGAATGCAGATGGGGCACTCACTGATCATCCTCTAACTTGTTTGTGTTTGGTTGTTTGTTTTTTTTGCTGTTCTTTTTTTTTTTTAATATTAAAATAAAAAGCTGCCTACTACATTCAGCATAGACAACAATTTATCTTCCCAGGTGAGTTGATTCTTTTAATTCTACTAACCAGCTCCTCTACCCAAAAAGTAGCTTGTTTGTAAACTTCTGCATGCTGCCTGAGAACAATAATTCTGCTTTAAAAAAAAAAAGTATCTAAACCAATTCAGACTTGTTCGTATGTCAGTGTGTAATTCAGGCCTCTCTCTCCTAGCATGAGCTAGTGATGCATTTTATGTTCTAAGGTGAAACTTTGAATGTTGAGTTGTAAGACAGTGGCTTTCTGCTGGGGGATTCTGTACACGGCCGTGGTCTGTCTCTAAAAAGGTGGGTGTTTGGGGTTCTGCAGCAGGCAGGACAAGTGGACCCTGTCAGTTCAGAGTGCTGAGCAAACCTCTCTGAAGAGAGGCTCTTGCCTGTGGGATTAACCGTGATGCAGCACTGTTCACATCTGGATTTGTACATCCAAACTGTTCTCAGTCAGCTGTTCATAACCCGCAGAAACAGCTCATTTGTTTCCAGAGTGAGAACTGATGGTGTAGGATGCCAGGTACAGAGTATTTATTCTGGCTTTTGGAAGGATTTGCAACCCAAGCTGAATTTCCTGTGCCCTGGTGGCACTGGGCAGATGAGGTGCATTTGGAATACCTGACCAATGTGGTGTATTCCCTTAAATTCAGACTTTCTGGTTCTGTGAGGATTGAAATATTTCTGATTGTCCAAGACAACTTGCAGGCGTGTGAGCAGTTCACAGACAAGGACTGGCCTTGAAAGACTGTCCAGATCAGTAGGTGAAGGGGAAGAAGACAGGGCTTGGTCAGTAGAGGGGTGGGTAAGGACTAGGGAAGAGCAGCAGTTTTAAATGAACAGAAGTGTAAAAACATACTGTCTGTGGTTGAGTTTACTTGACAATTGCTGAATAAGAAGCAAACAATCACTATTGCCATGCTAAAACTTTCAGCCTGTAAGAGATCAGAGGGTAAAATACGTATCCTAAATGTTTCTCCTTTCTCAGAAATTCCCAGTCCTGCACAAACAGCACAGCCTCCAGAAACGGCTGCAGACACTATGTAAGTATCACTTTAGATTCCTTCATTTGCATGGTGTTTATGTGGTAATCATCAGACCAGCCTGAAAGCACGGTGTTAGGACCAGAGCTGAATTCATCATCCAAGAACTCACGGGATGCTCTGGTCAGTAAGGGTGATACTGGTACTCCCAGTTTCATAGAGGTGAGTGTGATATTCACCTTGAACAGGACGGCAAGAAGTCCGTGCCTGTGACAGTTCTGTGTGCATTCCCTAGATCAGAACTGTCCAATGAAACAGAAGTTACGGGGTTTCACACCTAAAAGAGCATGACAGGCTTGGCTGCAAGCCAGCATCATTTAAGGACCTGAACTGCAGGGCACACAGAGGTTTTCAGCCTGCGTTGCCAGCACTCGCAGCTGCTTCTCTGCTGGGGGTGTTTCAGCAGCAGGAATGGGAGGGAATACACTACTGGAATGTGTTGTCATGACACAGCCACGCCACTGCCAAGTCAGCTCCTGACACTTGCTGAAAACGGCTTCAAAGCCTTCGCCCCTCATTTGCTAAAGTTTAGAGAGCCCTCATCTGTTAAGGGAGCAGTCATTGTGTTTCTCTCTGACCTGCTCTGATGCTGTCACAAGCCGTTTGCTATTTGCTTCCTTCCACTCCACTAACCTGCACATACAGCCCACTTTCCTAACCCAGCTGGATACACAAACATTCCTTTCACTGTAAACCTCTCTTCCCTTCTTAGTGCCGACCGACTGCCGGATGCGGATGGAGTCGAGGGTGAAGCAGAGGTAGGATTTCTGGTTTGCTCCTTTGCACAATCAGAACGTGCCCCGGAACAGCCGTGGCCCTGGAGTGAGGTTCTTTAAACCTGTGGCTTGCTCAGTGTCTCCATGGAAGAGCTGCAGGCCTGATGCTGGAGCTGGGAGGGGGAACTGCTCTGCCGACCTCAAATCTCCATGTAATGTGTGTGTGGGTACTACCAGCGGTCAGATCAGCTCATGGCAGGTCCTGCAAAGCAAAGGCTGCAAATCTGGGCTTAGTTTGGCATGGGAGAGCCTTCCCAGACCTATTCCCAAGAGCCTGTGATGTTGGTAGTCCCTAAGCACACGCTCAGCTTGTACTGTGAGCACAGCAATGGGTTTCTGTAGGGATGAGAAAAGCAACAGACACAAAATTGACACCTTCAGCAGAAATTCTTGGATTGTGTGTCAAGCTTGTGAATTTTTGGAGCACTTGTAACAGGAGAATTTCTGTAATGTCAGAAAACCCTACACCCACATTTATTTGAAGGACAAAGAGGTTCTTGACCCTTGCATTTGGCACGTTCTATAGCATTGTAGCCCCCACTGAAGGCCAGATCCTGAAAGATGCTGAGCACCTAGACGTTAACACTGGTGATACAAATTTACCTCCATATGGGACAAAGCCTTTCTTGTCTTCCCCTGCGTGGACTGACATAGAGAAAATGCTTGCCTTCTTGTGGCTGCCTGAGATGACTCTGTCCTGTGAGGTGTGTGTCTAGAGCTGCAGGCAAATGCAAACATCTGACCCGGGGGAGTTCTCTCGAAGCAGCCCTGGCTGCTTCTGCCACTCCGATGGGATGCTCAGCTTATGTTTCCCATCTCTTCCTGTGAGCAGGTGGAGGAACCAGAGCCCAGTAAATCAGAACCCGAAGATGATGAGGATGAGGTGGAAGATTTGCCAAACAGACGCCCACACTTGCAAGGGATGATTTACCGCAAACCTAGCCAGACCAGCGTCTACCTGCAAGAGTGGGACATTCCCTTTGAACAGATTGAGCTGGGGGACCCTATTGGCCAAGGACGATGGGGGAAGGTTTACAAGGGAAAGTGGCACGGGGAGGTGGCCATCAGGCTCCTGGAGATCGACGGGAACAATCAGGATCATCTCAAGCTCTTCAAAAAGGAGGTGATGAACTACAGACAGACCCGGCACGAGAACGTGGTACTTTTCATGGGAGCTTGCATGAACCCTCCTCATTTAGCAATCATTACCAGGTAAGGATGTAGCATCTTAGTATTAGTTTTAATAAGTTCGTGTTATATAAATGGCTAATATTGTAATGTACAGAAATAAACCTCCCACTGCAGTCAGGAGGAGGCAGGCAGCAATGCAGTCTGTGTAGCTCAGGGTTTTGGATACTAGGCTTGTCTTTTTTTTGGCAATTTTCTCTTTTTGAATTCTTAAGTAATAAAATTCAGAAAGCAGGGAAAAAAAATAAATCTGGAATGGGCTGTTCCTCTGCCATCTACTTCCTGGTGTTTCCAGTTCAGCAAAGTGAGAATAAGCCAGTGTGCGAGCCCGATAGCACAACAGTTCTCCCATCCTTTCTGTTCCTCTTAGGGACACCTGCTGATTAGACAAAAACATTACTATTTTTTCCTCTGTTCCGTTTTCAGTACTTAATGGAGAGGAGGATCACTTAGCCCTAAATAGCAGCTTTTGGGGATGTTCAAGTGCAGGCTGAAGTCAGGCCAGGGCCATGCCGTTCTCACAGTCTGCAGGGCGGTGCTTGGTCACTTCCCATCGCCGGCTCCAGAGGAGTTTCCTGCGTAAGGGGCCAGCAGCACCAGCAGCAGAAGCTGCTGCTCAGATCTTGAAAACTGGACGTCACAGGTCAGAGAAGCACAGCAACAGCTGGGGCTCTGAAGAAGTGCGGAAGCATTTGTTGGGTGTCCTTGAGCACACTTTAAGTCTCTGTACATGTGCACACCCAAACAGAACTAGATCAGTCATGTCCTTAAAGTTCTTCAAAGGGACATTTCTGAGTGGTGGAAGGGGGCTGGGATTCTGCCAGTGTGGTAAGAAACCCAACTGAACATCCAGTATTACATGCTCATTTCCCTCTGATGCATTAAAGACCTTCATAAGGATTGTTGTTCCTCTCCCCTGTAGCTTCTGCAAAGGAAGAACGCTTCACTCCTTCGTAAGGGACCCCAAGATATCCCTGGACATTAACAAGACCAGGCAGATAGCCCAGGAGATCATCAAGGTAGGGGCACCCTACGCTAACGGAGAAGCCGCTTCCTGGGCAGGCGCTCAGAGGGGAGCCTGGGGGACTCTCAGCAGCCCAGCAAGGTGTTGCACCAGGAGGTGCTCAGAGTTGGCTGGAAAAAAGTGTAGTGGGCAGTAAGCGAAGGGCTTCTCAGGAGAGAAAGAGACCTTGCAGTTGTCAGGGAGGGGGAGCTGAGAAAAGGGCACGGTGAGGGGAGGTGCGTGGCACAGGCCTCTCGGTAGCAGCTGCACCAAGGGAGCGCGTTCTGGAGTTGGCAGTTTTCTCCCAGGTCTGCACAGCGTTGGCTGGGCTTGTTCCAATACTTCTCCAACAAAACAGCATTTCTAAAGCTGCTGTTTTATTTTCTGGCAGAAAGATCCTCTGAATTCAGTGTCAGTTGTTCATTGTTCTTACACAGACTTCTTCAGCATGGAGAAGTCCACAGCTGCTTGCTGCTCCACCTCAGAGTACCCCCCGCAGCCCTGCCACCCACGGTCAGAGGCTGAGCACTGAACTAAGATCTGCTCCCCTGCAGCCTTCCCGTGCTCCCTTCCTGCGTAAATCCCACAGCCACCTGGTCCAAACTTACAGTTAATCATTTATGCTGGAGGAAAATGTCTCAGAAAGCAAAGCACGCCCAGAGTTAAGAGGCTTGTAAGTAATTAAAAAACCCAACTTGACTTCTCTGCTTGACATTTCCCAGGGCATGGGGTATCTTCACGCGAAGGGGATTGTACATAAGGACCTGAAATCCAAGAATGTTTTCTATGACAATGGGAAAGTTGTGATCACTGACTTTGGATTATTTGGAATTTCGGGTGTGGTTCAGGAAGGAAGGTGAGTGGAGGTTTCAATGTTTGGTCCACTTCTAGAATGATAAATAATGATCCTATGGGAAATGCTTTGATGGGGTGCACAGCACAGGTGGGGAGTGGTGACTGCTTTAGTGCATACACAAGCTTTTGGAATAGGCATTTTCTTCTTTTTATAAGCAAAGCTCTTTCTGCAGTTCCTGCGGCACACTGCAGGGAAGTCGTGTGTGGAGTGAGGCTCCAGACAGGACAGGGAAAGCGTTAAGCCCAAGGATGAGCTGGAGAGCCAGGCTAATAACACCTGTGGATTTTCTTGTATGGCAACAAAATCAGACAGGAAATGTCAGTGAAAACGTTTGAATAAAGCCAGGGCACGAGGTGAAGCAGAGGTGGGGTCCAGGCGCTTCAGCACCTCTTCTTTCTCTGGAGCTCAGGCGGGAGAACGAACTGAAGCTGCCTCACGACTGGTTGTGCTACCTGGCCCCTGAGATCGTGCGCGAGATGGCCCCTGGCAAGGATGAAGACAAGCTGCCCTTCTCCAAAGCTGCAGATATCTATGCCTTTGGGTAAGAGAGGAGCATCCCGGGAGCTTGCTAAGTGAGACCGGTTACAGACCCGAGCCTTGTGAGCCAGTGCTCCTCTCCTCACAGACTCCGGGTTCTAGCTGGGATGGATTTTCCTCACCTACTGCAAAAGTCACGGGTGGGAGATGTGGGTGGTGGGAGGGATTTGCTGCACAGCCTTCCACACCTTCCCGAGCTTAGCTGAGACCTTGGAACAGCATCAGGGGTTTGTATCTTTCTCTGAAGAGCAGGCGAGGGCCTGATTTGTCTGTTGATGTTGCAGGACTGTGTGGTATGAGCTCCAAGCAAGAGAATGGCCTTTCAAGAACCAGCCTGCAGAGGCACTCATCTGGCAGATTGGAAGTGGTGAAGGAGTGAAACAAGTCCTTGCAACTGTTAGTTTGGGGAAGGAAGTCAACGTAAGTACCTCGGTTGCAGGAACCCTTCCATGTGGCTATTGTCAGGAAAAGAGGGGGCTGCTTAAAGAAAGAGGAGATTTCTTATATTCAAGTTTTAACACCAAAGGGCAGGAAAGAGAACAGATTAGGATGGGGCACCAGCTTGGATACTGAGCCTCTGCCCCTTCTGTCACACAGAAGTGAACACCCAGCGGTACGCAGGATGCTGTAAGAACAGCCAGGATCTCTGTCAAACAGCATCTCAGGCTGGGCTCACAAATCAGTGCTCAAGCCATTGCTCGGTCTGCACGCTTGACCTGTGAACTAGGTGGAGATAATGACCCCCAAATCCCCTTTGCAGGAAATTCTCTCGGCGTGCTGGTCGTTCGACGTCGGCGAGAGGCCGAGCTTCACCGTCCTCATGGATATGCTTGAGAAACTGCCAAAACTGAACCGCCGGCTCTCCCACCCGGGGCATTTCTGGAAGTCTGCTGAGTGAGTATTTGCTGCTGTTAAGAACATTTATCTCGCTTAGAATGTGCAAACCCATCACCCCTGTGCTGTATTTTGCCTTCCCGGGGCTGGCAGACCTCAGGTGGGACTGTAACAGCGCTGCTCGGCTGCGTGGCTGGTTACTAGGAAATGAGGCAAGGAAGCTCAGACAGTTTCCTACTGTAAGATAGTCACTCTCCCCTGCAGTAGATCACTTACTGGGCTTGATGTTTGGTCTCAGAGATTATCTGCAGCAGTTTTGGACACTGACCCCTGAGGGGTTAGGATTTCCCCTGTCATGGTACCGACTGAGGAAGGGCAGGACCAAAGAGCATGCCACTGTTTCCCTTGGAGATATATTTTCTCTTTTTTTCTCTCCTTTTTTTTGCTGTTTATTCTGCCCCCTTCACGATCTTCCCGCAACACCTTCTAACTAAACAGTTCTGTTCATTACACGGTGACTGTCGTGGTTTGTGCTTTGGTGGGTGTGGGTTGTGCGGGGCTGCGGTTGAAAACGTCACCATTTGTCTCTTGTGCAACTTCCCTCACACTTGTCCTGGATCCCTGACCCACTATGATCTCTAACAACTTCAAAACCCACAACACTTCTCCCAGCCTGCAGCCTCCCTTTATCCTAAGGGACGCTTGCCCGCAGAGACCGAGCGCTCACCGACACCTACAGCTGCCTGGGGTTTCCTCCTGGCACTACAGGAGCGTGGCCGTGCCCCAGTGCTGCTTTTCATTAAGAAGGTGCAACACAGGGCTGAGGTCACCTAACATTTGGCAGTCGTTCTCTGCAGCCCCCGTGCCACCCTGTGCCCCGGGTGCTCCCGCTCCAGCAGCGCTGGCACCGCTGCACGGGGGGGCCTGGGGATTTCTGTGATTTCCAGTGTCTAGATCTTTA
This sequence comes from Chloroceryle aenea, assembly GCA_013399075.1. NCBI lineage: Eukaryota > Metazoa > Chordata > Aves > Coraciiformes > Cerylidae > Chloroceryle > Chloroceryle aenea. The sequence continues at coordinate 262,935 of VWZY01004674.1, forward strand.
AAGAGAAATGTTTAGAGAGAAACCAGCAAGATCTAAGCTAAAAAAGGGACCTGCATCTAACTGCTGCTTCTTACCTGTCCTTCAGCCATAATTTGAGAGACAATTTCCTTCCCTTCCTAGCCTAGAGCTCACCTCACCCTGTTACCCAGCCCAGCCTCCTCGAGTCCCTGCTTCCCCTCTGCCTGCTCCTGCAGGTCCCCCAGCTGCGCTCGTGACACCTGCCCCTGGCTTTCTAAATAGATCCTCCCTCGCCTCAAAGGCTGGCCCTTGCATTTGAGTCGTGGTTCTTCTGCCAGGACCTCTGCGTGACACAGCAGTGCCCTTCGGGAGCAGTTCCAGAGACACCCTCTCCTCCAGCTCTGTGGTTCTGTGTCAGCTCTGTACCCTCACTTCTCCTCTGGGGTCACTGAGTGGTGTCGAGGGACATGGTTTAGGGGTGAACTTTGTAGAGCAGGGTTAGTGGCTGGGCTTGATGATCCCAAGGGTCTTTTCCTATGATTCTCTACAGAGTAAGAGCCACTTGTGAGGGGTCTTTACCTCTGACGACTGATTTGACACCCTCTGACCACCCACCCCGACACTGCAGGCAGACCGAGGGGCTGGGCTGTCTGCAGACAGTGGCCCTCCCTTGCTGCCCTCCAACATCACATGGGAAATGAGCTCCAAGTGACACGCAGAAGTTGCCCTTGGGGTGGTCAGTGCATGAGAACAGACAGTTCCAGAGCCACTTGCCACCTGATTCTTTGGGATTAGTGTTTCCATGGGGAGCTGCTCCTGAGCCCAGCTAGAGGGACTGACACCCCACGAGAGGTTCCTGCTGACCTGCAGACAGTATGACCATTTCCCTGTCAAAGCATTTAGGGAGGGTAGGGGAGAAGTACTTTAAGTGTCAGTTTAATTACCAGCACCCAGGCCGAATGGGTGCTCATGGAAGGGAAAGCACGGGCAGCTCAGCTGAGGTCCCTCCCCGGCGGGCTGCGTGGCATCCCGGTGACACGTGGGAGGCCCACTCAGATTCCAAAGCCCCTAAGGACACATGCAGATCCCCTCTGACCAGTCCTTGGGGAAGCACCACACTAACCCTGTGCTTTGTTCTGGTGTAACCTTTATAATATGCAGATCTCGAGAGCTTGCTTTAAGTAACTGAAAAAACTAACTCTCACGGTGTCTTTTTCCCTTCCCTCCCACCTTTCTTTGTAGGTTGTAGCTACTGGTGCAATAACGGGCTCCACCTTGCATGCTTCCATGTGTTGTATCCTAACTGGCAACTCGGACAATCACCTTCCATTAAAAACAAAAAAGCAAAACCAAACCACGAAATTAACCCACGGACATAATCAACACTTTATCCGAATTCTCCTTTTCTGCCTTTTTCTGCTTGGTGTGGGCTGTTAGCTTGAATAACAACTCCTGTCTGCAAGAGGTTCCTGTCTAACAACGCGGCCACCTTTCACTCCTGAAGCATTTCAGCAGGCTCTGCCCTCCTCCTGGAAAGGTTCTGGTGATCTGCCCTCTGACCGACCAGGTGCCGCACGACGAGCGCTGCGGGTCCTGCGCAGCACGGGGGGTGGGGGCCTGAAACCCGGGTGACTTGTGCGTGTCCTGCAGGTCTGGTGGGGCAGAGGGGTGCAGGCTGAGGTGACGCCTGTCCTCCCTAGCACTGGCCTGTGGCTTTGTGACTGAAGGCAGCAGGGACATTTCCACAGGCACAGCCAAACGCTGAACGTTCCACTTGCACTGCAGACCACCCGGGGTTAAGGGCCAGGCTGTGCCAGTTCTCCCTTGGGACCAGAGCCAGTGTAGATGCTGGGCCAGTCTTGTCAGGGGCTGGATGAAGCTGGTGCAGTGCTGGAGTGGAAAGAGGGTGGCCCCTGGAGCAGGTTGCTGGCCCTTGGCCTACTGGGGACCAGGTCCCAAGTGCAGATCCAGAGCTGGAT
>VWZY01004679.1:25458-42248 GCA_013399075.1 Chloroceryle aenea
TCCTTGTCACTCCAACTGGGGAGCCCAGAACTGGATGCTATGCTCCTGATGTGGCCTCACTAGGTAAGAGTAGAGGGGAAGGAGAACCTGTTGCCCATACTCTTTTTAACCCACCGTAACTGTTCATTTTATAGGTCTTGTGTCCCCACAGTACAGCTCTGCACAATCTCCTATGAGCAAAACATTCATTGGTGCTTAGATTTTCTTCTTGTTCAGGACTGACCTGGACTGGTAATGCTCAGAAAATCCAAAAGGCATCTACCACATCATAAGTCAAGAAGCACTATCCAACAATTGCTTTAGAGTAAAATTTATTTTAAAAGCTGACACTCAGTAAAATACTGCTATCTTTTGGCTCCAAAGCAGTCGAAAAATGTTTCCTAAGATGAATAGACCTGTTTTACATTTGCCAGTGAAAATGTTTCACTCATTGTGCAGAAAAAAGTTAGCTACTTGGTCTGCTGAGATCCAGAGGTTTTATTCCTTCCTCATTCTAGAGTTAGGCTGGTCCATATACCCGGGTTCCTAATACTACATTTCTTGCCACCACAAGCATTTCCCAAGTCCAAATCACATCTCTTTAATCAATCAGTGCAACCAGATGAACCCAATATTGATGGCCAAGGGCAGCAAATAGTACTGCCCAGAGCTCAGCAGCCAGCTGTGGGGCAAGAGACTGAACTGAGTCAATTGTAGGACTGCAGATTCTAGCACTTGATATTAACTTCCCTGTGCTGTCCTGCCATGCACAAGTCAGAAAAGCCAGCTGGTAGACTGAAGGGCTGAATACAGACTGATGAATTGTCAAAAAAGCCCCCTTGGAGAGGAACTCACATACTGTTTCCTGCACTGTGGAGAACAAACCATTCCCCTGGCATTGCTCTAACCACCAAGAAAGTCCCACCACCAGTCTAGCATGGGATTTCCAGAGCAGCTCTCCTGGCCCCCGCACCAGAGGCTCACATGCAAGAATTCCCAAAACAAAAATACACCTGGTGACAGCTGAATCCCAGGCCACCCTCTTCCATCTGAGTAGAGCCATGCCACATGGACACAGGGTGCTGACCTTATTCAATAGGACAAACTACGGGAAGTTTTATAACCAGAAACAGAAGCAGACAACCAAACAGATTGGATTATTGAGCCACCAAGTACCTGGCTGCAGATTTAGTTATAGATCAGCGTATGCCTTTGCCTTGCAACTCAAGTTTTCCAAATTTTATGAGGCCAGAGTAGCCAAGACAAGAAGGCTTTCTGCTCACCTTTATGAAACAAATTCTGCAGCTCACATGGCTTTACATTCTTGTACATAGCTGCTTGTGATACCGACTGTACATGGGTATGTTACAGAAGCACTGAGTCCTCAGCCCGCAGCCATTTGCTGCAGCATGCTCACAGACAAAAGATTTATGATCTGCTTAAACAGTCATAGCCAGTGGTTCAAGGTCAGTTACACAAATGTCACTGCACAAAGAGGAGCAAATGAATGCCTCTTTTCACCACATCATAATAGAAGCAAGTGTCTGTGGCAGCAAGGACATGCCTGGCTCTACAACACCACTCTGCACCGGGAGCAGAGCAGATTCACCTCAGCCTCTCAGTAAAACCCCTCTGATCTCAACCTGTCTAACCACGAGGGGTTCACCTCAAGATCACTGCAAAGGCTGAGCTTGAAGCAGCAGTTACAGTCTGTGTGCAGTGCAGACTCACGCTGAACCTGTAGATTCTGGAAGACTGAATCAAACTTTTAAATCCCATTTTGCAGCCACAACTAACAGAAGAGGAACATCTGCCTGCCTGCAATACCAATCATGGAATTAAGCTGCTGTTTCGCCTCATGAAGGATGCCTCTTGAGCTCTGATGTCAGAAAATGTAACTGGAGAGGAATTAGAGAAATCTTCTTCTCATGTGGAAGCAGCTGAGACCCAAGCTTGCCTGACAGCAGTCACATATTTAGAGAAATCAGTCACATTACTTGTTGATAAGCCATTTCATGTGTTCAGCATATTGAGATGCTGTACTGGGGCATAAAGCAAGTGAAGCTTCTCTACAATCCTGATTTCAGAGCCAAAAGCCACTGAACTAGGAAGCCCCATGTTACAAGCAGGGATTTTTTTTTTAAAAAAAAAAGCATGCATCATTTTCAGGTCACTATATCAATCTGAAAAGTGAAACCAAGTGTTTTTCCAGGGCATTACAAGCAGGTCCCAGAAAATTACTCTGCATCTCTTCTGTAAAAGATATCATGGGAAATTATGCAAATCCACTCTGCTCTCACTGAACACTATTTAAGTTTCTGAGTGGGTTAAGCAAGCCAAGAATTTCCAAGAAAAGCTGCAAGACTCCTTGCTATGATGCAGCAGACACAACTACAGGTCAGTTTTTTTTTCACTAAAAGCCCAGTTCTAAACAAGAGACAAAGACTGAATTAAGCAAACCCATTTATTTTTTAAAAGCTCCTCCCTACAATTTCACTGGTGTAAGGCAAATCAGCTTTCTGACCTTATTTCCACTAAGTTCAGCCAGGCTGCTAGGTACTTGTTGCTAGCTCAGTTCCAGCCAAACTGATTTAGGAGGACTAAAGATGCAGCTCAGTCCCCCACCTACAAGCACCCAACTCTTTCTGCATTCACCATGTGCCTCACTCCTCTAGCTGAGTTTACATTGAGCAGAAATAACCCCATTTCATTGTCCTGATTTTAGCCACCTGTTTGCCACCATGGCTCTGACACCAAACACATTCAACAGCTAAGAAAGCTACTGCACAGGAACCTCAACCTCTTAAATTACACCACAACATGTATTTCAAGACAACTGCTACTGCCAGAAGTGGTCACTTTGTTTCCTGCCTTGCCCCCATGCATCCTCAAAGTGAATGCACTCCAGGTTTCTTACTTTTCTTCTATCAGGATAAGGCAAAGCCATTGTAAAACGTATGCATGACAAAAATCATCTTACTAGATACTATGTTATTTCACCAAAAATACAAACCTAATGTTCCTACCAACCCCTAAACTAAGTCCCAATTCAGCTGCTATGATCACCTCAGTGACTTTGTTTCTGGAGATCATGCCATACATGTGATGACACATTACTATCATCCCCCCCTCAGTGGGGAGCACCAATGGAGGCAGGACTCCCTCCTAGCTTCCACTGCCTAGAAATTCAGGATCTATTCCCACCTAGCTGTATGTGACACTACCATAGTCTGACACTGATTTCTTCCACTCCTCTCAAGAGGACAGAACCTAGGTTCCTGATTTTTAGGCATTCAGGACAGAAGTGGTGAATCTATCCTATCTGCCTACTTCAGAGAGGCAATGGGGGCTGGCTGAAGAATACATGGCTCCTGGAAAGCCAACAGTAGTGCAACTGACCCAATTCAGGGGAACCAGGAGCACCAGCAGCTTTTACAGTGGCCAACAAAAACTGTAGTTGCTTGGTGTTTCTGGAAGTGCCAGTTAAAGATGATTTTTATTTTAAAGCATCACAAGCTTAATGCAAGCCCTATGAAAAGAAAGCATCAGAGCAACTGACCACCCTTTGATAACTGTATTAGCATCAGATACAAAGGAAGCATTTGGGTTTTTAAACTGCTTTGTACTTTTTCTGTTAATTACAGTCAGCCCAAAGACAAGTTCCTACTGACTCTTCTGTACAGGTACCACCAAGGTCTCCAGCTGATCTCCCGCCCTGCCTCCGTAGGAGTTAGTGACAGCACAAGGCCTCCTCATGTTTCTTTGTAACAGCCATAGCCAGGCCCCTCACTGTGTCCATCATCACTCCGCATGGCTGCACACCTAGAGAATGGCTCTGGCCAGTGGCCTGCCAACCACACCAGACACTGAACACGCAGCAAAGCCAACGAACAGCAACTGCAGACCACTGCTGGCTTAAGTGTTAGTATCTAATCTGACAAAATGCCCGTTACCACTGCTAATACATCGAGCATTTATACAATTCATAACATGCATTCTCCTCTTCCACATTAAGCCTGGAGTGGTGCATGGAGTATTAACTATGTGCTCAAAAACATGTCCAGCAGAGGCCAGTAACAAGTACTAGCAGCCTGTTCCGAGGTTTAAAGCACCTTGATAATGCCCAGCTTCAGAACCTGTGAGGCAGCATTAAAAGCTAGCCACACTGCCCTGTCAACTATCTGACAAGGTTTTTACCTGGAATATAAGACCAACAATCCCCCTGTACTCAGCACTGGTGAGGCTGCACCTTGAATACTGGGTTTTGTTCTGTCACCCACACTACAAGAAATACATCGAGGTGCAGGAGCAGATCCAGCGACGGGCAATGAAGCTGCTGAAGGGTCTGGAACACAAGTCTTTATAAGGAGCAGCTGAGGGACCTGGGGTTGTTTAGTTTGAAGGAGACTGACAGGAGACATTCTTACTCTACAACCACCTGAAAGGAGGTTGCAGTCAGATGGGTGTTGGGTCTCTTCTCCAAGTAAGAAGCCATAGGACAAGAGGAAAATGGCCTCAAGTTGCACCAGGTCAGGTTTAGGTTGGATATGGGAAAAATTTCTTCGCTGAAAAAGATGTCAAGCACTGGAAGAGGCTGCACCATCCCTGGATGCATTCAAAAGTTGTGCAGATGCGCTGTTGAGGGACATGGGTTAGCAATGGACTTGGTAGAGTTAGGTTTAATGGTTGGACTTGATCTTAAAGGTCTTTTCCAACCGCAACGATACTATGATTTCAGCTGCAGATATTATTACTTAGGACCCAGGTAATTTCTTGTGGCAGAGCTGGGTGCTAACCTGGTATTTTAGTCCCAGTAAGCTTCATTTCCCTGCAGCAACATATTAATGCTTATTCTCTAAAAGCACAGCAGATGTTAGTAAGGGCCACATCTCTGACCCAAGTGAGAAGGTAAGTGATTCAGTGTCACAAGCTCTGTAACCTCCCCTGCTGCTGCAGTGGCCATGTGGGTACTAGCAGCAGCAAGACTCTTACCTTCTGCATTACTTGTGCTGTTCATAAAGCCTTTAAATCACATATGAGACCTGAATGTGAAGAGTAAATTAGATCTCAGGAAGGACACGAAGCCTCTAAACAAGACAGACAATAGAGCCGCAAGTCAGTATGCCAAAGATGACTGAAGAAGTGAGGTTAACTTGCACAATCAGAGACTGGTTTGACAGCCAGGAGCCCACTCTTTTTCCAGACTGTACTGTATCTTGTATACATTTCCTAATATAGTTATCTGGGGCTTTACTAAAAGCTGTCATTTCCCATGGAAGACTCCTCTGGTATAAACTAGGTTTCCTTTACCAAAACTTCTTTTAACTGTAGATTGTCGTTAAGTATTTATCTGTCCATGTAGCTATGTTCATAAAGCTGGGACTCTTGTTAGGTCACCCAAGCCAGACCAAAAAAAGGGCTTTAACCCACACATCAGCCTCTTGCTCCTTATATCCGAAGTAAGGACTATCAACAGACATGAAACCATAGTTGAGCCAAATGATACAGGGAGAATTCACTCCACCCTGTTAAACTGATCTGCATCCAAGCTTCTGTAATCTCATATTCACACTGCTGCTGCCTGGGCCATCTCTCAAGGGATCAGAGTACATACAACTGCTCTGAACCACTAAGTCAGAGCAGGCAGTGCCTGGAAACCAGGACATTTTCTTCTAATATTAAAGGAAACAAAAGGCTATATTTTTTAAAATTTTTATACTGTCTCCCTTTGATAACCTAGATGTTCAGCCAGGAGGTTCTAGCCTTCTTGACAATAACTGCTTATGAAAGCTGCTACTCATCTAGAGACCGAGTGAGCCTACACAAGTCAGCTGTATTTAGGATCTCAAGCACTTCAGCAGTTCGAGAAGGTATTTCTTGCAAGGAGTTTTACTGCAGGGACAGACCATGTTATCGCCCAGTTAACTGTGCTGCTCATTCTGAACCATGTGACAACCACTTCAGCACTGGCAACAAACACTCTTTGTGCTCTTCAGCCACGGAGCGTCCAGCTTCAGACAGAGCAGCTCATAATGCTCTTGTGTAGAGAGCTTGCTAAGGACAGGCTGGTAGCCAAATGTTTCCTTTGGCCAGAGGCCCCTTGACCCGCACACTCCTGAAGCTGCTCCCCTCACCACTCCAAGCAAGCATCCCCAGCAGCATGGGGCCAGATGCCCATCTCCATCTGCATATAAGTCAGTCTTGCAGTGTACATAGTTTGACTGAGAGGTTTCTCCTGTCTCAGTTCTGTGTCCCAGACTGAAAACATTAAAGCAAAAGCATATAAAACCTTAAGACATGTTACTTTGACAGTTTCTTCCCAGTCGTGCATGTCAGTGCACTCAGAGCTCAGGCAAAGGAGCAGATTACAGGAGAATGTACCTACATTAGGCTAACAACTGTCAGGTTTGCTTCTGTTATTTTTATTACCAGTCTGACTTTACATGATGCTACAGAAAACACCATGATTCCAACAGATGCAGAAACTGCAGCATCCAGCAAGAGATAGTGAGGTGGAAATGGTGGCATCCTGAGCCATCCAAGCATTTCTTCCATAACCTGTCCACTTTCAGTTTTTTGCATTTGTCTGTCACCTTGTCACAGAAAAGGCAACTACCAGCAGCTGTGTAAGATCTAACACCAAACAGAACTACACGGTCCTCTTCCATAAGGCAAGCTGTCAGCCCAACAGGAGTTTACCAAGCTCTGACCACAGAAGCCAAGCACTAAAGCAATTTCAGGTTCCCACACAAGAAAGCTGACATCATACCAAGGTTTCTGTATTTTCCCAGGAATTTCCATGCTGAAACAATACTAGTTTCTGTCCTCAATTCAACTTTCATTCCAGGATCAAGCTTGATTTTAGAAGGAAAAAGGACTGAGTCTATTGGAGACTGATAGGCCAGACATCAGGAGACTTCTGCCATCACTGAAGGACTCATGTAAAGATTGTGCTTTTGGGTCTGACTCCTGGTTGCTGACAGACTGTACAGAAATTGTATGGCTTGAAATCAGGCTCACCCTGTGAGAATTATGCAGAAAGGCTAGTCTCTGTGACTGTTTTCCGGGTACAAATGGATGACTCAATGTTTTTATTTATATCTGCACACACTGCCTTCCCCATTTAGCCAAAATAGGAAGAATGACTCCAAATATGTGAAACTTAAGTCTCCATATTGTTGTAGTTAAGGCCCGGCGCTCGGAAGATCTCACGATGTACGGAAAGACAGGGACAGTTAGGTAGCCAGCAGCATTTGATTTATGACGCTAGCAGACGGATGTGATGTTGTAAACCAAAGCTATATAACGCGGTGTTTCCCTGTAATAAACGCCATTATCGTCCATCATACTGGTGTAAGCGTGTAATAGGCAGGTGCGGCCAGAGCTAGCTGCGTGGTTATAGCTGGACACCAGGTCACGTTTTGTGGTCATCTGTACCTCCAAATCTGAGGTAAAGGAAAAGACCACACCATATTATGTCTAATACTTGTTGAAAAGGCCAAAGATACTTGGTTATACTGCAAATAAAGTTCACTCCAAATCAGACATCTCATCTTAGGTTTCTGCTCTAGAGGAGAAGCTGGGACTCCCAATAGTCCTACCGCAGGTGTAACTGAGGATGCCAGTACCTGAATTGGTCAAGCTCTAACACAAATGTAGCTGATTTAGAAACAGTTTGTGTTCACTTCAGAATAAACACTTTTCCATCTTTCGGTCTGTAAAAATAAAGAGTTTTGCTGGAGCAGAGGTGGGAATATTTGAGGCTGCTTATTCAAAGTATCATGCTACATTACTGGCCTCTCCAGCATCACGTGTGGAAGTCCTCCCAGTAAGTGTGCACAGGTATGACACTCTGGGCACCTGCCTTCACTTGCCAGGCTTGAGGGTCCAGGAGATAGTCTCTTATCAAGAGCTGCATTAGCCCATGACATCTTCAGCATCCTGTTCAATCTCATGTTTGGAGCTTTAACAACCTGGATAAATAATTTACTTTCTTGAAGCAGGTTTACACACATCATGTCTACAGAATGGTTGAGCATGAGACAGTATGATATACTTCAGATTTATCCTGTTTGTTTCTATAGTTTGGTTTGTTCACATTTAAGTAATCACAACCAAAACATACCCCAGTTTCACAACATTTTTGCATTGGGCTTGAAAGAAGTTTCTATGAACCCACCTAGTCATTCCCTATTTGCATACTTACCAAAACATAGCAGATTGCTATGCAAGCCACACCATTTGCATCTGCTGAGTAGCGATGTCCAAGCTAGCTCAACACATGAACATCCTTTCCTTCAGCCTGTTTTTACTAATTGTAGAGGATTCTTTAAACAAGCACCATTCATGAGTCAGTGAATGACTAACTGCCTTGATTCTCTTCATATGCAAGCCAGGCTGGATGCAAGAGGAAAGCTCTCCTCAAGGGACAGCCAGTCACATGTTCTGCTAAAAACACAGGGCAGTTCTTGATGCAGTCACCTCTTTCATAAGCAGCAAGGGGAAGGGAGTATTTATAGCATTGTAAGTGTAAACCATAGCACTGTGCTGCAGTGTTACACAACTTCGCCTTTCTCAGCATGGTAGGCAGCAGTTCTTCTGGTAAGACTTCTCAAGCTGGCACACCAGCTTTTGTTTAAAAAAAGGGTCTCTAGAAACTGAACAGCAGCATCTAGGAAGATTTTGACTGCAGTTATCTATGACGGCTGACACACAAGCTAACCACAAACTCATGCAGCCCTGCTACTGATTTTTTGGCCACTGCACTACTGACCTTAAAGACTCCTGTTTAGAGCTGGTCACGGGCAGCAGATCTAGACAGATGCAGGTCACCAGTACTAAGCAGTAGTAAGCAAGTCTGCTGGGCTGCACCACTTGCAAACAGAGAGGTAAATACAGCAGCACCATCTCCTTGTGTGGAGACACAATCAGCTTGTTTTAGTCTAGATTTGTAACACTATACAGATACCCCTGTATTATGTACAGCCCCAGTGTACAGCTCATCTGCAAGGTGTCTAGAATCCTGCAGGGAACAGTGAGGTCTGATAGATGTGAGCGAGCTGTCTCCCTGCCCAGCACCCTCCAGATCACTGCAAGAACCAGCACTATGTCAGGAGTTTCCTACTGAGAAGCCTACAACTGAGACACAAAAGAATATTTTCACATTACTGAGTAATGACATGCCTGTCAGCTCCATTACCACAGACTGCTTCACACAGATCAAGTTCAAAGTTTAAGCTAAAATAAGTGCATTAGCTGATACATATACATCCTTGCTCCTAAGGCTATTGTTTCTACAGTAACAGGTTTTGGGTATTTTTCCTAGTGCCAAATTCAAGAGGCATTTGGCATTCTGTCATTCACTACCTCTTATTATCCCTGCCTGTGCTTTAGATGATTTGAAGCTCACACCATTACAGTCAGTGTAGCTTTTACTCATGATCAACTATGATTTGGTTGCCAACAAACTGCCATGCAAGGGATGAGAATTAAAGATGAATTCTAGCTCAGATCTCAGAGTTAGTTTTTCAAGACAAACCACCACCACACACCCTGCAATTCCATGATACTACTGTTGTGCTGAAGTCTTGATCAGAGCTTTGGCCTACAAAGGAAAGAAAGGCAGCCCAATTCAAATTATACATTTAATTACTTTAATGACTTCAAAACACAGACAAACACCTTAAGTCAAAACCAAAAACTCAAGAGGCAGATCACTGGGTCCTGCAGAGTATTAAGCTGCTGCTTCTCATACTACACAGTATTCCTGCCTGGGCTGGGGGTTAAAAGCAGCAGCCACTAGCCTAGCTCCGACACAGTACCTGCTCACAGAAAAGACATGTAACAGCTGCATTACACCAGACAGAAGACAAGCTCTTACACTAAACATCTGCTTAAAAAATAAACTGATCAGACAGCACTGCTGCTGTAGTTCACTAGGACAAGATAGTCAACTGCTTTGGCCTTCAATACCTGCAAAGTACTATTGTTTGAACCACATCTCAAGTTGCCTTGCATTAGGTACTGCACAGACCTTATGCTCTCAACATGAGGGGCCTAAGGAAACAGATACTGAAGAACAACACATCCCTTCACAAAGTCCTCACCTCCTGCAGGTCACCAGGTAATCACCTCCCCATTATAACCACCATGATCTTTTAAAAAAGCTAATTACACATGGCTATAATCTATAAAGTGATTGGTTTTGATCATCACTAACACACAGATGCTTAAAGGGACATCCTTCAGGCCAGATGGATACTCAAGATAAAGCATAACAGTGAAGTGAAAGCTATCATTGGTATTTCTGCTTCTGTTCCAGCTAGTTGCCAAGTCGATGACTAACATGACATCTAGACAGAGAGAAACCTCAGTTTGCTGAAATCTCCTGAAAAAGTGAGCAAAAGGGTGAACAGCGGGTTGATTTATCTGCAGTGCAGCATAGATACTTATTTAAGAGACCCTTTATACTTCCCATAAAAGCAGAACCAGTGCAATCAAGCTAAGCTCAGTATGTGAATGAACACCCTTGAAATTCAAGCCTGTATCTAGTTAACTGTACCATTTACATTAAGTTTGAAGGCACACAGGATAAAAGTAGCAGTGAGGAAGAAACATTTCAGACTACCACATGTCAAGAAGATTAAGAAGACATTTAAATGAGACAGATGTAAAATGAGAATACAGGCAAGGGGTCTGATCAGTTGGACACAGAAAATTGGATCTTGTAAAGTCAGAGGAAACTTGTACAACAATTGTGTGTCAAAAAAGCAACCCTTAAATAGTTCTAACATTAAGCAGTATTGCCTACTGGTACCAAGAAAAGAACTGCAGGGAAATAACTAATTTCATTTTCCTTCTTCAATTTAAGTAGGTCATAAATACTACTCTTGATTGAAGTGACACATTTGACTTAAGTTCAGAAGAAACAGGTATAACAGATAAACAATCATCCCTAACTGGCATACCAGGGAAGAGAGGATCTACGGTCAGTTTGCTTTTAGAAAGAACTCAAGGGTGGATAAGAAAAAGTTTCCCGACAATGTGGGGAAAAGGGGCAGTTTAGATTGAACAACAAGATACACTGCAATAGCAGACTGACAGTAAGAGCTCTTGCAAGAGGTGCTGCATCTATGGCTATGGAGATTTGTAGGAACAGGTAATACCACAAGAAAAGGAAGAGAACTTCAAGACAGTTTCTACTATGAGACATCACATTCTACTTAAACCTTTCTGGTGACTTTTTGCTAACTTTATTTCAGCTTCATCCTTCCTTTTTATGGTCTTTAAGACTAGTAGATGAATGCTGGAGAAGCAGATAAAAATAATCTTCCAGTAGGTCCTCATGTGTATACCAGTCACTGCACTGCACCTCCTTAGTTTGACGCCTCTACAGAAACAAAAAATCTCTCCCACTTTCCAAATAATAGTACAACCACATGGAAACATTTGTGACTACAGAGATCACTAATGGGAATCTACAAAAATGTACCCTGTGTCTCCAATAGCTCCAGCACAGTGCCCCAGCATGCCACCTGTTCAAAAACTGCAGCATCCACATGGTCAGTTGAGGAAAGGAATCTCTCTTACTCCATTCAGAAAAAAACTGATACACACATCTGCAAAAACCTAAGACCTGGTCACAGGACTTTCATGCTGATATATGGAATAAACTGAGGCTACCAATACCCAGGAATGGCAAAGAAAATAAAATTCCTTCATGTTTGTTTGCTAACCACAATCTCATGATGTTATTACTCCCTAGTTTAGAAGATTAATTCTTGAAAACTCAAGCCTTAATGTTGTTAGCTTGTTTGATCAGAGCCTACATCTCAGACACTGCACCTGACACAAGATGCCTACATGACATCTAATTACAATTCAGTAATACTATCACTTTGCAGCAAAAGTTTGACAGTCTTTTGAGAATACAAGCCTAAGTACAGCCCTGTCATGGAAGCGTCTGAACTCTGAAAGAATCCATATTGGTAATTATAGCTTTATCTGTGCTGGAATAAAAATATTTAATTTTTTTTTTTCACCCACACTCATCTTTATAAATATTTTCATGCTTGCTTTTTCCAGTTACTAGCAAGCAACACTACAAGCTTTTTAGTCAACATCTCAAGCTCATCAGCAGTTAAAGATCAGCAACTACTTCAAATTCATGATTCAAGTTCAACCATACCATCAAGAGGATTTTTATTCTAATTTTTAAAAAATTAAATCATTGCTTGTAAAGGTGTTATGCCAACAGGTTTCAACATCTGCATGCTACACAGAGCATGAGCTGCTTCCTGATACAGAAGCATATCCAAAGCATGACTTGGAGGAGCCTCTAGTGGTGGTGAAGTAGATGCGATTGAGTAACGTGCTCGAGTATAAGCTAACAGCTTTCCTGGTATGCACAATAGCCGTCAGTGCATTATTCTTTGCCTGAGCATGACCTTGGACAGTTATCATCTGGAAGCAGTTCTGTTTGGACTTCATTTGACAAGCATGAGAGCAGGCTGTATGAACTATGCAGGTTCTCCAGTTCTGTGACTTGCAGCCATACTGATTGGCACAAAAACCAGAAAGCTACTTTCACTTTCAGTAAGCCCTGAAACATTAGTATTAAAGAATATCAAAAGGTGTAATAATGCTTTATTTAGCCCAAAAGAAAAGCAAAAGCCCACATTTGGTGATTTGCCTGCATCCACTCACATACCATTTAGTTTCCATTAAAAGCTCTTAGAGACTTTAAAGGCTCATGTGGCATCAGGTACTGAGCAAAACAGCCAACTTTTGTTGGTAGTTGAAAGGTTCAGACACTGAAAGTTAATGCTGTTTCAGCACTCTGCAACAGCAACTGCAGACTAGGCACTGTCAAAGTACTTCAGAGGTTTGTTTTTTAGCAGCTGACAGATTTCTCCGACAACTATAGGTCTGTGTCTTCAATATGACTCCATCTGATATATAAAGTTACCCCAAAATCAAATCAGTAGAACAAACATTGAATTTTTTTCAGTACTACCGAAAGTTATACAGCTGTTTGCAAACTAAAAGCTATTTACACATGATCAGTACATTTACAGTAATTTCCACTTGTCAGGGTTTGCTTTAGAAGACCTGGATATAATGAGATAAGTAGAGCCCTCAATGCATTCTCTGCCTAATAAATAACATGTAAAAAGATAAGCATCATCATATATTATTTAAAATTATAAATATATAAACCATGATGGTCTGTTAGATCTCTGAATAATTATGCTGCAAATTGACTGGAAGTCAAACACAATTTATTTCCCCTTGCATAGTCTACAAATCTATACTTTCACCTGGTTAGAATTTTATTCCTCCATGGCATTCATTTCCTGGAAAAAAAAACCAACCACAACAACAAAACCCAGCATGAGTTCTCCAATGCTACTGTGGAGCACGCATGCAGCATCACACATTTAAGAGCTCTGTATATCTTGGTAGATTTGTGGAAGATCACGGTATTGACCGGGATGGGAGAACACTGCAAGATGCCCATCAGGAGTCAACTGTTTTCCACTCCCTGCTTTATTCAAGGCTTCTCTCTAAGTTGTGTTTCTGTACAGGAGCAGCTACATGCTAGAAATTTTAGTCTAAGAAAAGCCTTATGCCATACGTGTGTTTTCAGTTTTAACAGTATCTAGCTAGACATGGGGCAATAATGGAACACAACAGCTCACAAAAAACATCTCCAGTTATACACCCCATCACACCACGAAAAACACACACACCAGAGTTCCCATTGCTCCCACTCTTGGACATCCAGCATTCTTCACTAGAAGCACTGCTCAGTCCCTCCTACCCCACCTTGTCCCAGTTTTCATTGCCTGTAACGAGAAGTGCTTTCAGGTGAGCAAAATGGTCTCAGTCTGAGACTGCAACAGCAGTAACCTTCACTGGCATTGAAAGTAGTATGGGAAGTTGAGTTTCAGATCCAAGAACCTTTCCCCTCCTGTACCAAAAGGGCTGTGCATTTCACAGATCAGTACACCTCCCTCCAACCCTGAACTGGCCCCGTGAAACCGAGGTTACACACGTCTTAAGAAGAGCTGCATCAACACCCATAAAGTACACCAAGGGAGGATTTGGGCTGATAAGATATGCATTACTGACCCTTTTGTTCATGGCACTCCAACACAGTACACAAGACTAAACAGTCTAGACAGACCTTAGTTTCTATCAGAGCAAGTATAAAGCAAGAGCCTTTCTGCATACCATCCCTTAGTGGAGCTATAAATGTGAAGCACTGTCACTTCTCAGACAGTATCCGTTTCTGCCGCGAACTTCAGAAAGCACAGTTACTTAGGAGTTACTTTTGTAACTTACAGTTGAGTTACCGAACAGAGAATTTGTTCTGTTCTAGCTCAAACCAGGACACAGGCCTACTGCAAAGGATCAACAGCCAGTGACCTCAGCCATGCCACCACACATCATCTGTACCAGGCACACAACAGCTCAACCAAGCAGCATAATTGTCTCTACAGAGCTCTGCATATCCAACCCATAAAATCACTCCTGCTCGCTCAGCATTATACTGATTTATATCCAATACTCTGTTCTGCTGCAATACAGAACATAGTGCAGATGACCAAAACTACTTACCATTTAGTTGTCCTTCTGAAGCAGAAGTTTACATCATGCTACTCAAAGCTGGTTGTTTTTTACTGCCAAACACCTCAAACTCAAAAACTCTATCAGACTTTAAAGGAGAATGTGGCTCAACAAAATGGCAGCATCCTCTCTGCAGCAAACACATGGACAAGAATTGTTGCTAGCATTCATTCTCATGTTCACACAAGCACCACCATCTTGAACTTGTTAGTTTTAAAGAAAGTCCTCACACTGCTCTTATAAATGGACAAATTTACTGAAGTACAACAATAGAACTCCAATTCCCTGCTTCTTTAAAAGAAATTTTCACCTGAACACACCTAGACACAATGCTTGCATTTTAAAATGAAGATCTCCTTACTACAACGGAGCTCTGGGGAACAGAGGAGCTCTCCTCCCATGCATAGCAACAGCTAAGCTGTCACACAAAGACAGGAGAATCCCTTTTAACTCCCACTTTACACCCACCTCTTAGTACAGTTATGAATACCTACTCTAATAGGACTGACTTCAGAGCTTTTTAGAAAGCTTAATTATCACCTTTGGCATCAATTAGGTCAGCAGATGTTCATGCTTTCTGAAACCTGCTGGAGAGCAAGTCAGTACACTTACCACCGTCAAGTGAATTTAGGAAGGGAAATCCATGCCTTTACTATCCCAGGAAGTAGCAGAATCCACCTACAGTATCTATGACAATTATATGTATTTTTGTTTCAAGTCAGATGTAGAGTCAGAGGAAGCAAAAAAAAACCACCACATATTTCTCATCAAGGATTTTCCTCTCCCAAACAGGTTACCTTCAGCTACGGATTTCTTGGTGCTCAGTCTCCTCATTTCTCAGCCACAGTGCTGCTGAAGGACTTTGAAGTGTATTAACTTTACTATCAGTACCACCACCATTAAAACTAGGTTCTAGTGGTACGGTAAGCATCTGTCTCAAGCACTCAATATGGTTTCAAAATAGCATGCTATGCTTTGACCTCCACCCCTCACTACCACCACAAATGGCAAGAGATTTCCTACAAATGCCTGTTACAGAAATACACAAGTTCTGTTCTGAAGGTTACTGTCCAGTATTCGCTACATAAAAAGAGAAGCTCTAAAAAGATCACTTCAAGGTACATTTCCATGCTGCCAATATTGGAAGTGTTCAGGTCAAGGCCTGCTGACTTTCAGCAAGTACTACAGTAAGACAGCAAAACTCACCTGGATATAAAAAAATATCAGAAAAAATAACTTGTCAAGCATTCTGATATCTTCTGGGTCTCATTTTCAGACAAACAACTTTTGTGCTAACATACAGCATTGTCAGGAATCCTTAGCCTTCCCAAGAGGATACTTGAGAGCTACATGAGTAGATGACCTGCATCCCCCACAGAAAGCAGAGTGAACGACAGATGCCTGCCTTGACTGCATCACCCGTCTGCAACTTCATGTGCTGCAAAACAGATCACATCATATTGATTTTGCTAATCCTTTCCAAATACTGTACACTTGAAACAAACCTGCAATGTAAGTTGATTGAACAACACTGACAACCTAGTCAGGGAGACCAAGAGGGGAACCACATCTAACCTGTTCATGGCTTCTGCTCTGGTATCCCAGGAAACCAACAGCAGCTACTTAGTTCAAGTTGTGTACTATGGCAAAAATGTCTGCAATCCAGCTCTAATAACCAGCATTTCTACAACTGATAAGTAGTGTTTATAACAGAGCAGCAGGTCTTCTGTAGAATCTAGAGCATAGACTGCACATGTAGAAACATGGTGTGTTCAGGGAGCCAGAGCACTCCCATTTCAGAAATGTTTTAGCTAGATTATCACACCATGGACATATCAGTAGAAAGCTTTGCTCATTTGCACCGAGTAGCATAATGAAGAAAGGGAACATGTGGTGCCAGAGTATCACAAGCTAGATGCTCACTCATTTACCTTCCTTGGAACCACACTCTGTGACCCTTTGGTCATCTAATCATAAAATGGTAAGGGTTGGAAAGGACCTCTGGAGATCATCAAGTCCAACTCCCTCCCATGCAACACAGGATCAGATCCAGGTGGGTCTCGAAAGTCTCTAGAGGAAGAGACTCCACAGCCTCTCTGGGCAGTCTGTTCCAGGCTCTGTCACTCTCACAGTGAATATTTCCCTCATGCTGAGGTGGAAATTCCTGTGTTTCACCTCAC
>VWZY01004680.1:9283-57617 GCA_013399075.1 Chloroceryle aenea
CAACATGTTTTATTGTCAGAGTGTGTGCTAGGTATTTGTTTACAATTGCTAGAAACAGTTTGAAAAGCAAAGAATCCCAGGCATCATAGGAAGTAAATTCTCTGTACATATGTAATTACGTGCTTGTCATAGTTTTCATGACACACTATCACAAAGAAAGTTAAAAAAATAGGATTTCTATCTCTTACTCGACAGCCCAGTGCAACTAGAAGGATTTAGTAGCCCTTTTTCAGAAATCAATGAAATGAGTCGAAACTAGATATCATATGTATATAACCTTATACACCCATATATAATCAGACTTGTACTTGTTCCATGGGATTGTTCCACCTTCTGACAGTAAAATGTTTTAAAATTTAACCTCAGTATAAAGTGAATCTTATGAAAGTGATGTTTCCATTGAGTAACTGAAAAAAAAAAGAGCCAAATCTACCTTAAGACCTCTATTGAACATATGATATTAATTATATTGAACATATGATATTAATGTAGCTCTAATGAATCATATATTGTATATATGCCAAAAAATGTTTCAAATTTCTGATTTTAAAAATTACCACTTTCTTTTTTTTCTTTTACTCCCCCCTAAGATTACCAAACCATTATATGGGTGATTTTGAGAGAATCCTGCTTCTTATTCCACATCATTAAGAGAATTAACTTATATTAAAGACATCTCTGAATGTCTTTTTTTTTTTTTTTTTTGCTTGTGTACAAAAAGGTCATTGCCCTAATGCCAACTAACATACCACAAATTCAAATACTGAATTCATACTACAGATTACAAATGGGGAATTGCTCTTGATCTGTGTGGGAGCAGGTTCAGAATTATTTAGTGAATAAACTGCCTTTGTAAAGCTTATTTACTTTAATAATTCCAATTCTGTATTTCTTTGTAGCCCCAAATTTTCTTCATATTATCAGAAACTAATACACTAAAATTCCTTGATTTTTTGTTACATCAGTCCTAAACATTCTAAATTCACCACCTATTTCTATATTAAAGAGCAACACTTTCAAATTGACTGCATGCAATACACGAATAAGCTCCTGTTCCCTAATGCACACTCCTGCATGTGCAAAATGATGTATGAAAACTCGACTGAAAAAGGAAAGTGGAGTTTTATTGGAACTGATTGTAATAAATACACACTTTCAAAAATATATTTACAGGGATATAAAAACATGCCTGTTTGATGCAGACAAAATGTATGTCTTCCTCCTAATGAAGTAGAGATTAGTTTTGCTGTCATGAAGATCAGTGCTGATGGAGCTAGTTTCACCTGAAAGCTGTTAGTGATCTGCCATAAGCACTTACTGAAATAGGGAAGTAGCTTGCATCCAACCTGGTATCTTTTGCAGAATGTTCATTAGGAAGTAAAATTATTCACACTATCATTTCAGTTGAGAGTTGATCTCTTAGATCCTTTTTTCCATTTCTTTTGATTTCCACATCCCATTGTCTGAGACAAGGTATCCAGATTTTGTAGAGAAGAAGGGTACGAGTCCTTGGCTGCTGACTGTGGAGGCAAACATCAAGGCCAAATCTACACACTGCTAAAGAGCTTAAAAATTTGGGGCTGAATATCATATTGGCCTTTTTAGACCTGTGTTTTGTAAACTAGGCCAAATGACTTGGGGTGATTTATGTCATCAAACAATGTTCTTTGATGGGTTTGGTAAGAGTAAGAAATCTGTTTTTTATCAGGTGAGCGTACATTAAACTATGCTGTTAGAGGAACATTTATTTGTCCTATAGCAGGGGAATTAATGAATGTGTAGAGAGGACAGAATGTATGCACTCCAGCAGGATATGGGAGAGATGGAGTAAAACTGATAAGGAGGATTCCTTAAAAATAAGGGTCTGTGAAACACTGGCTGAGTTTGTTGGACTACCTTGCCTATAGACTGTGAGATTGTGTTTCCTCACTGACAGCATGTGTGGCTAAAATAAGTTTTGAGGACAGGGGAAAAATGTCCCTTAGTTCTGTTTTAAAAAGGACATGTGTCTGGCCCAGGATATCACAAGGTATGACTGAAGCTTCTAAAATGATGCCTATTAATTAAATATGTGACTTCCACATTTGTCTTTGTAACATTTTTCAAGATTGCTTTTGGATATCTTTGGCCAGACTGAGGTCAGAAAACGCAGCTCAAACCCTTTTGGTTGTTTCTGTTTTTTCTTTAGTTGGTTTATAAGTGCTATAGTAATGAGCAGAGTCCATTACCAAGGATTTTAGGATTATCCTTTAATTGCAGTATTCTGTCTAAAAGACACTCTTTAAATACTACAGTCTTTTTTATTTTTTTTTCCCTGTGTATTCTTGCTATGACCTGACTGGTTTGTCACAACATTCAAATTGTAATGTATTGTGAGACAGTACTAAAAGAGCACTTGCAATATTTGGAGTATATGC
The DNA here is from genome assembly GCA_013399075.1 of Chloroceryle aenea. NCBI lineage: Eukaryota > Metazoa > Chordata > Aves > Coraciiformes > Cerylidae > Chloroceryle > Chloroceryle aenea. The sequence continues at coordinate 11,701 of VWZY01004680.1, forward strand.
AGATACTTCTTTTGAGACATCCTCAGTGAAAACTCGCTCAGTGCACTGAAAGTGGAAGAGTAACTGTGCATTCCTTCCTCTGCTTTTCATTATTTTGTCGTAGAGATGGCTGAATACCTGCCTGCCAAGGGGTGAATTAATTCCTTGGTTTGCTTTGCTTTCATGTGCAGCTTTTGCTTTACCTATTAAACTGTCTTTATCTCAACCCATGGATTTATTCCATTCTCTTCTGATTCTCTTCCTCCATCCCACTGCAGCGGGAGTGTGCGAAAAACTGTGTTGTGCTTAGTTGTCAGCTGGTGTTAAATCATGACAGTAATATATGAACCATAATGAATGTTGACAGTTCATGAGAAAAGTGTATTTTATCTCCCTTCACTCATACTATTATATGTAAACATATACATGCTGTAAAATAATCAAATACTGCAGAGCTAGAAAGACAACAAGACAAATATAAATTTCACAAGTTAACGATAATATCATTGCTGCAAAAGGAGAAATGAAAAACATGAAAAAGCTTCAAAATGTCATTGGGAATGAATTAAAATCATAATGGAATGCCAAATTCTAGGGGTAAATCTTATGAATTTTATCTTAAAACACCTTCACACTGATTGATAAATAATATCGTTTATTCAGGGGTAATAATAAAGGATGCCAGGAAGGTATGGGCTCTACAGTAAAAAAGAACACATGTGTCTACCCCTGAGTTTCTCTAGAATTCATCTGAAGTTTCACTGACATCTTTTTACTGACTGTCTGGAAGGTCCTTGGACAGCCTGTCTTCACTGTCTTTATGGGAAAGAGTACATGTGTATTTAGCTCCCACTAACTTAATACTTAGAAATAGTTCTTGAAATTGCTGCTGAGGTTGCCTGGTCATTCTCAGCAAGATAGAATCACACATTTCCTGAGCCTGAGTGTGTGAGAGAATCTAACTCTACGTAACAGCTCCAATTACTATTCATATATTCATTGTGTTGTACTTGTTCATTTCTGTCAGCTGTTGACTTTAGGATTGCATTGGTTTGTTTGTCATTAAAAACTTTATATTTCCAATCAATAATAAATATCATATGGGAAAGAAACAAACAACAGAACAAACAGAGACCAGAACTCAAGTCTCTAGAGAAACAGACATCTTTGTTTTTTAAAAAATCTGCTGTAAATAAGAGATATTCATTCATGTTCCCTTTAATAATATTTGCAGCCAGCATAAAATAATTCTGGAATGTTCATTTTTCTAATTCTTTGGGTTTGGCTGAAGCTTTTTAAAGTTTGTTTCTAAAGGCATAATGTTCCTACTGGCTTCTGAAATTCTAGCCCTTCTGCAGAGCTTAGAGAGAGAGACTGAGAATTACTATACAGTGAAGGGAGATTTAATGTTATGAACTGAGAACGTGGAGTTGATGTGAAAAAAACATTCTAGAGTTTGATGTGATCTTTTCTTGTTTTGCATATTTTGAATAAAAACTGTATAGATCAGCAGCAGAAGAAAAACTGGTGTAGTTTCTGCAAACAGCTTTCTAAAATATGTCTCCTTAAGGAGCAGTAATTTGGGAAATTAATGACCAAGACATGCAGTTAATATTCCTTCTTTAGTTTTGCTTTGTTTCTGGAGATCATTGTTTAGTCGCTCTCTTCTTTCTCATTGCTATAGAGTTATTCTTACACTCTTGAATATTTACCCATACTTCTTCTAATAAATGACTTATGAGAGCATGTGCTTCTCAGTATAAGACTTTCTACTGTAACTTAATATATTAGCACTTGTAAAAGGAGTAAGTTTTCCTCTAAGTGCTAATGCTTTCTGTGTGTCAGCATGCCTTTCTCTTTGTGGCTGACCCACAAAGCTTTAAGTCTGCTTCTCTTCCAGCTGTCTGCTAAAGTTTTATCATGGCAAATGAAAGATGCAACTGTGGAATGGGCTTTTATTCCAACATTAAATTTCCCAGTAGGTCGTAGCAAGCCTGGAGACTTTAACTACCAGATTTAGAAAATATTTAAATAATGACATGCATTGCTGAGTCTGTTACCTGGCTTGAATTTAGTTATGTTACCAGTTAGCATAGGCCTTAATTACAGTTTTGTACCATTCTTACAACAAAAAGGTGAGTCCAGGGTACATATTTCCTTTTCAGAAACAGCATGAGTTAAATCTATAATATTTCACAATAAATATCACTATTAGCAAAGTATACAAGAACCTCTGAGACTTCTGAGCATAAGCTGAAAGCTTTACATTTTGAGGTGTGGCCGGAAGAGTGTACTGAGAATGTTGCTAGGGAAGGATTGTCCTCAGAACAGGGTGGCATAGTGAGTCTACAATTCAGGGGAAATTTTGAAGGTGAAAGCAATACAGTATTTTCCTCACTCATCTTGCTGAAGATGGATGTTATTCTTTAACAATTTTAAGCCTTCTTGCATTCTGGTATGTTTCTCACAATCCTGCACCTTCCTCCATTCCATTCTATTTAGAGAACATTCACATGGTCTTTTAAATTGTTTTGGGGAAAGGTAATCATTAGTTGAATCAAAGTCTTTTTATATAGCTCTCCAGGATGAGATGAGATTGAAGGCTAGAAAGTTCTTAAAGCAGTCACTCTGCTTACTGCAGTCTCATCAGGGATTGATATTTTATACAAACTTGAGAAAAATTGCTGGGTTTTAGTTGCCTTTAAAAGATAGAAAGTTTATCTGCTTGTGGGGTATTTTTGCTAAAACCTGAAAGAACTGTTGGGACAGCATTACTTACTCTTTAGGTTTTTTACATATTTATAAAGTTCTTACCATGTGGCTGACCTCACCTGGGCCTCTTTCCCAAACTTCACTCTACTTAAGAATTAGCTTTAATGCCAGAAGTCTATTTTTTGTTTTGTTATGTTAGTCTGGTATAGCAAAGTTGTACCACAAGATAGATTTATAAAACCTTAAGTAGATCTTAGCAGATGCTTTTTCTGCCAGGCATCAAATTTATTTCTGTCAATGTGCAGCTAATACTTTCTACGGGTAAAATTCATCCTCTCTTGAGTTATTAAAGAAGAATTAGAACACTTGTTTCCCACACCTACAAAATATCCTTCTGAAAGTTTCCCTGTTTTGGGCTCTTTCTGTCACTATCATTGTTTTGGTAAAATGACTTCATAAGCTAACTACTTTTAAACTTTTTCTCAGGATCCTTCCCAGGTCTCTGTAACCTTATACATTTCTTAGGGTGTTCTTCCAGCTCTTCAGTCAGGATACCAATGTCAGCTTTGTTCTTACAGTATCCCTCATATTCAGCAACCACATTTTGCCTGTTTCCATGCCAGATATCATACTGTGTTTTCATCCCACAGTTCTTCCCAGAGGATCTACTGTGATGCCAAAAAGAAATCATCCAGCTAATAATGACAGCAGTTACAATTTTCTACAGGGTTTGGGTTTTTTAAAATCCCATACCTTTATCTTTTTTTTGGGTTAGATTATAACTTTTTTTTTTCCATCTCATTTGTTATGTTTTACCCTGTGTCAAGAAAATGCTACTTACAAAAGGCTGGTATCAGATAAAGCATACAATAGAAAGACTAGCGTTCAGGTATTCTTTCAATGGAGGGTATAACTCACATCCTTATTCATACAGATTTTTGCTCAGACCTCCAACCTCTCCCATCTCTCTCTTCCATACTTAACTAGAAATTACCAGTAAATCCCCTAAAGCATTCTGAAGCTTTCTTCTAGATGTATATTCTACTTTCTGATCTAATCATCACTTTCTAATTATCAAATGTCATTCAGTTTTGAGTTGAATCACAAAGGTTGAAAATGTTTTATTGAAACAAAAGTGGGAAGGTAATTATTAAAAATCTAAATAACACTGATGAAAATAGTTGTTTGTACAGTGACTCTGAAGCTGCTGTCCTAAAAGAAATGCCAACTATATAATTGTTTTTCCTTCCAGCTGGCGGGGGAGCCACAGGGATATTGCCAGAACTAATTGCTGATTATTATAAACAAAGATACATTTTATATAAAAAACCAAAAGCAATCGAACCTTTTGTTCTCTAGAAAATGATTGTCATCATTAGGGAGTATAAATGTTTATTTCTATGTGATAATATAATTCAACTAATATAGAATGTAATTGTTTTGAAAAAAAGAAGAAAAATAATCTCAAGTCAGCTTTGTGGGTAGGTGGGGAAATATAAACCCTGAATTGAACTTAATTGTTATTACAGATGAATGATATGGGACTCATTTGTATGTGATTTGTTTTCTTCTGTTAGTTATGTCTTACCCCTGTGTTACACATTTGAGCCCAGGTGTTATGACTTAATTTTCATGTTGCCCATAGCATCTCCATTGCCATTAAATGGATAGTTACCAAATACCCATAGAACGAGCAAGTTCTAGATACAGAACTTGTTAAAATTTAATATTCACCCACTTGTTCTATTTTTCTTTTTTTTTGTCTTTTGGATACTCTACCCTTAAGCAGTGCTTTTATGAAAAGTGTTTTATGTACATTTCTCTTACATAGAGCTTTAAGGGGTATAAAAAGATCTTTTTTTTGCTCCTTTCTTCTTCTTTTCTTTCAAAGCACAAAAGTCCATTTTCACATTTACTCAGGGAATTTTAAATGGGCAGTAAAGAATAATATTCTAAGAAAATAATTTAAATTCTGATTTTTCATAGTCTTACCTAATGTCCTCTTATTATTAAGAGGTAACATTTGGGGTTGCTGATCTACTTCAGGTTCAATAGAAATAAAGATTTCTGTGGTTGAGGCATTTAAGATTTACTTTTGGAAGATCAATTAACTTTTTAGAGACTTTTCCATGTTTAACACTGCAGAAGGGCCAAGTATACTGGAAAAGATGGGGTTTAATATATTATGACCTAAATTAAATCTATAATTAAGATTTAAATACTCTTCCATGCACCTTTCATTTTGTGTGCAGAAGTTGCTGCCGTTCATTTTAGACATTTCAGAACTGATAAGGACTGAAGCACATTCTGAGAACAGATACTTTTCGTGATTTTAATATAATCCCTTGTGACTTTTATTGGTCCATGTCATTAGAATCCACACCAGTGAAAGTAAAAGTGTTCCTTCCAGGAGCACACATGCACATTGGCAAAAGTGTTTGGTTTTTTTCCATGTCATAGTTCCTGTAACAACTTCCTGGAGCTATACGGTTCATCTGCAAATGAATTTCACTTTCAGCATAAGGAAGATACACACACTGAAGGGAACTGGAACAAATTGGCACTTCATTCCACAGTGGGAATAAAATATTTTTCCTGATCACAGCTATTCCCAAGAACTAAGCAAATTAGGGAAATAAAGGCCATTAAGTAAAATTAGATTTTACACTATTTAACAGGTGTTTTGGTCTATTTTACCCTGAGAGTAGATCACAATGTAGTCCAAAAAGTTAATTGTTTGATAATTATACAGTTGCACATTTATTTCCAGCAGTTTAGCCTATAGTATAGTTCTGTTAAACTTCTGTCATCTATCTTTGGACCTGTTCTTTCTTTAATGCATCCAAGAATTATAAAAAAAGAGTAGCTTAACTTTGTTTTGAGAGCATTTGCATCTGATATTGTCTGAAACATTGGATAAGCCATCTGAGAAACAGAACTGGAATCAGGAGCTATTGTAACAGATTTATATTCCTTAGGGCATTACTGAAAGGAGAAAAAGAGTATTCCCTGTTCATTTTCAATACAAATTTTCCTGAAAGAGTGAGAACCACAAACAGAATAAATTGTTTCTTGCTGCAAAATACAGTCCCTGAAGACCTTGCTCAAGAGAAACAGAAGACAAACCTGTTAGTGTTCAGCCACAAAAACTATGCTGATATTTTTCGTAGTGGTCTGACATGAAAAATACTTGAAAAAACTCCAACATCCCCCACCTTAAATGAAACACAAAACACCCACTTCACTGAACACAAAGTAAGAATGTCATTCAACAGTATTTCTATGAGAATTTACCTTTCTATCTCCCATTCATGCAACGTATTCTCCCAAAATATCATAAATATGTTGTTGTCCAGAAATACAAAACAAAATCCGTGTACCAATATGGAGAGATATACTTTCTTAACTAGTCAGGAGCCCACATACAAAACTAAAATTAATTTTCAGTTCTTTTCTGTCTGAAAGGGGGTTATTGGAAGGTTTAGACTGGATATTAGGAAAAATTTCCATGCTGAAAGAGTGGTTAGGCATTAGCTGCTCAGGGAGGTGGTGGAGTCACCATCCCTGAAGGTGTTCAAAAAATGTGTAGATATGGTGCTTCAGGACATGGTTTAATGGTCATGATAATGGTGGGTTGACAGCTGGACTTGATGATCTTGGAGGTCTTTTCCAACCTTAATGATTCTATGCTTCTATTGTTCTCTGTATTTTATAAATACCTACTCTATAAATCTGTTCAATTTCTGTTTCTCGTTTAAGAGAAGTAAGCAAAGCTGTCAGGAAATGGAAATAATTTATAACCTGGTGCCCTAAGTTCTAAACATTTATGCTGCTTCTTTCTATTCAGCCCTGAGAATGAGTTCTGACTTCTTATCTCCTGGCAAAAGCCCTGGAGGGACTTCTTCCAAAAATTGTTGAGGGACGACACTAACATTTAAAAGGACAGTTCTGCACCTGGGAGCATTTCTGGTTTTTAGATGCTTTAGGAGTATTTTGTAAATTTGCAGATGCTGAACATTTATACCTGGGAGAACATAAAAGCAAAATTTCACAAAAATTCAGAGGTGATATTGCTAATTCTCACAAATACAATGCAAGAGTAATGGGAAAAAAATCCCAAACATCTAGACTGTGGTAAAAGTTTGACTTCTCATTCAAATATCATATTCCTTTTTTAATGGAATTTTTATGAACTCATAGCTTATTCTATTCCTTTAATTGTCATCTATACATTGCATGTAGGTTTGCACAAAATGCCCTGCACTGTATACATAAGAGGGTGAAGTGATTGCTGATATATGAAGTAGTGATATTTAATTTCTTTTAAATATATATATATATAAAATTATTTCTATTTAAAATATTTTTTTCAACTTTTTCACTGGATTTATCTGTTCTAGGAAAATAGGTTTTATGAGCTAATTGATAGTTCTATTTTAATAACTTACTATCTCTTAATTATAGCTCTGAGATGTAGAGTAGCTATGTAGGTACTGTTATGGTCGTGGAGAAGTTTTCCAGTCTTTGCTTTTAATTAATAAATAGATCTTTGCATTTTTGGACCTTTCAACCCTAATGGAGTTACTGCAGGTGGACAGTGCAGCCTTCCTTCCCAATATTTACTTTTCATCATGTCAGGAAGTTGTGCAAAAGGAGTCAAAAGCATAATATAGTGTGAAATGCATTTATCTTAATAATAAATCTATGGGCATGAACTCTTATTCCAATTTGTAATATCATTCCAGTTTTATATGAAACGCTGAGTATATATTGCATCTCTCAGGTGACTGAACTCCTAAGATCTCTGACCTCAACCTCAGAATTTGAGCATGGTTTGTAATTCACAGAAATGCACTGTCCATCATTATTATGGCCTCAATGATAGTGACACAGTACTTAATCTCTTACACTATAAAATCAACAAAATGTTCCTTGTCCTTTGTGAAACAGATGGGGCAATTGTATGTCTCTCATGCTAGAAAACTCCTTTGAACTGCAATTATTGATATCATTAACTAATACAAAATTGCACGAGAAGTGTATTAGATGTGACAGCTCTTTGCTACTGGCAGGCGAGTTGTGACCAACAATTTCTTTGTGATATTCAACAGCCTGAATTGCAAGGTTAGTGGTTACGAATGCTTCAGAAGTTAAATATATTTTGGTAACTGCTAATATGTTTTTTTTTCTTTCTTCTGTCCCCAGTTTATGCTGAATCTTTTGAACAAAGCCAATTTACAATGAGGTTATGGGACTAAATAGAAGATCTTAGTAACACTGCTCTACTTATTTTTTCTAATGAATGATATGCATTTGCATTGAGATAATGTACTCTTTAAGAGTAAAAACAATATGCATTTTATACCTGTATGCAGTAGAAATAAATAGGTAGGAATGTAAGGCCATGTAAGTTCTACTTCAGCCTGATCTACGATGGCATTCAAATTTTATCTATCTCAGTTTGTGCTGAATGGGACTGGTTAAGAAAATTTAACTGTAACTTTGTTCTCTTCTGTTTCACGGTTATAATTTTGAAGTAATAGTTATAACAAATAGGAAAAAATACAAAGCTGTATGGTTTTCAGTGGCTTTTAATTCCTTTAAGATATCCCTAGAGAAATACACTTCATTCTGAACAGAAACATAGGAACTGAAGATCTTAAGTATGCCACAGCCTTCTACAAATTGCTAAGTTTGGAAAGATTTTAAGATCAAACCACCACAGTGACTCCTGCTTCATTGATACAGTACTATCATAAATACCATCTCGTACATGAGATCAGTAACAGCAAGTAAATGTGCAATAGCAAATATCCTATGTTGAGGAACCCGTAATGCTGTTTTGAAGCGTGCTTGAGGAGAATAAAGCAAATGAAAGGGATAAACAGGTGGCACATTTCTCTCTCAGTACTTACCACTTACGAGTTCAGAAAATCTTTCACTATTCTGCATTTTCTTATTGGTGAAAGTAATAACTGCTTCATCTTAAATTCTCTATCAGTACTATTACCCATTCTACATATGTATGGCATAGAAGACCAACACATGGATTTATACATTTTAAAACTGTGACTTTAGATCGGGTTAACAATTCATAAACTACTTGGTAGGTTCACTTAACTATATCTCACTAATCATTTGGAAATTTTTTGTAAATAAAACTGAATGAAAAAATCTATACAATCAATTACATTTGATTCACTGTAGGAAGCATGTTTGGTACATGTGGGGCTATCATTCCTGTAATTCAGGATTGTTATACTTTCCTCCTACTGCTGCTTTTCACATAAAACTTTTATGTAGTGTCTAATTTGCCAATCTGCTAAGAATTATGGCCTATTTTACTGTTGGAAACTTCCCATGAACAATTTAAGGTGTTTCTATCAAATGTTGATCTAGCAGTTTATAAAAACATATTTTTGCTGCTTTGAAATCCTAGCTAATGGAGAGTGCTATATTTTGAATATTTGAGTGATGTGAGCAATCATTTAGTTCACAGGATTAATTCTTTATTCTGTGGTTCCATGCTCTAGGAGAGAAGAAGATCCAGGAACTAACAAAGTACTGCTATACTGAATCTTTTAGGAAACGTTCAATGCATTTGAGGATCTAGAAAAACAAAACATGAGGTAAGCAACTTTGTGATCTGTGAAAAGCTTTACTACGGCTTTACCAAGCCTTATACATCTCTCCTTCCCTTAACAAGTGGGTCTGAGAGACAGCTTCTGCAGAAGTCTTTAGATTCACAAGGCATGAGGATCCCTTTGATTTAGCTTTTTTTTCCCTACATCTGTTTGTATATGTTTTAATTAGAGCTTTCCTCTTGTTTTTTAAGCAGTGGAAGAAGGATGTCTTCTATCTGTTCCAGTAGAGGCAGCAAAATTGTTTGCTTCAGCTGAGGCAGGCTACAACAGATGAGCACTCAGCCTCTAGCAGAAAAGTGCCTGTCACCTATAGCTCATTTTCTCACCATCACATACAGCTTTCTCTCAGCGGAAGATATGAATCCATCTATCTATTAAACAATAGAGAATTCACAGTTCCTTGACTTCAGTAGCCCCAGGGTGGCACCATCAGTTACTTATGTTCTTGATCAGGGCAGACTTCACTGAGGTGATACTCTGACTTCCGACTCATGAAGCCAAGTTCCTGTTTCAACACCTAATGTGAACCAAGAAGAAATACTAGCAGGTAAAGAGTATCTACATTTGCCTCATTTTCTTGCACACTTACTGACAACATCTTTACTGGATTGGTCCTTGTCTCTTTGTTCTACAGGCTAAGTGCCATATAACCATATAAACCAGCATCCTATTCCTCTGTTGCTTTAACCAAAAGTTAGCAAGTCAGTTTGGAGAGAGAAGCTTCACACATCATTTCCCCAGAACTAACATCATCCCAGTCTATGTCAGCCTGCAACCTCTCTGCTTTTTCCCATCTCTCCTTCAGTTCTGAAAGTACGAAACTTTTAAATATGGCAGTATATTTCATTTCCACAAGTCCAGTACTTGAGACTGGTGAGAGTGGATATTCAGACTTAAAGGAAAGTATTAGATTTTACTGGGTGTCATTTGAAGTAAGGTAGTTATTCTCTGGCTTTTTGGAAACTCTCAGTGAGCAAGTGTGTTGGATTTACTGACCAGTGTGGCTAGAGTATCTGGTGATGGTTGTTTCTGTCCCATAAAAAATTATTCTGAAAATTTCAGTAACAATAAACTCTTTGAGTATCACACTGTGCTTTTCATTTCAGGCAGGCATTTATAGACTCTAACTGCTCATTGTCTTGTGACTTGCATAATTGCTTTTACTTGGACAAATGAATTATGAAATACTACCATTTTTATATGGCAATTTTTGCACAGCTATATATGACAGCATAACATTAAAAAAAAAAAGTCATTGAAATGTCAAACATGCTTATAAAACAAAAGAACAGCCTCTGAGTGAATTGTCTACAGTAGGAACAATTCTTAGGGGCATTTTAAGGAAAGCATTTTTTTAAAAGCAGATATACAGTTTCCAGGTCCAACACATTTCCCCTTTGTGCTCTTAAATTCTGTGTGACCTTAAAATCTTGACCTACTAATACATCACGTAAGATTTGAAGGCTTTCTTTTTTTTAGAAATAAAAACATTTCCTTCATCAAGTATTGGAATATTGGCAGTGCTTTAGAATCTACTTTATGCCAGCTACTGAATGAACATGGATTTCTAGTTATTTAGCAGATTGGTTAGTTCAAATTTATTGATCACCACACTTTATTTAAAATATTAATTCCTGCTAGAATCATAGTCTTGAGCTCTGCACAAACATTAGATATAGCAGCAATGCTGACAGTCAACGTTGTACATATTTCCGTATTCTCCTCGTTCAAGTGTCTGTCAAGTCTATTATGCCACTAGTAGTAATTAACAAATCTATTGTTTATTCCATGGATTCTAGGATGATCTTTTCAGTTGCAAGGGTCTTTTTTCTGGATAAGGGAAAGCTCTCAAAGAAAGGGAATCACACAGTGGCACTGTGGTGCACCTGTGAAACCTGTAATAACACAGAAGGCATGTAAATTCAATCCGCTCGTTAACAGGTTCAACGTTGTTGTACTTGGTCCAGGTCACTGGATCTAACACTTTTGCAAGAACCTTGTTGCACTGGGTTCGTCAGATGAGACATACGCACATCACAGCTGGGACTGACTGACTGACTGAGCACATGTGTATCTACTATATTGCTTGTGACAGTGACTGTGGTTAATTGTGATGGGTGACAGGTACGTTGGAGGCCAGTCAGCTTAATGAACTGTTGATGAGTGTGGTATGAGACATGGTGTATATCAACAACAACTGAAAAATTTATGTCGTCCATGACTGAAAATCCAAATCAAATGGAGACAAGTAAAGCAGATTGCAACAGTTCATAGCTCCTTTCCATGCAACTGCTTTTTCACTATCCTTAATATTAGAACAAAGTATTTTGTATCGTTTTGTCCAGGTGTAGGTTTGCAAATTTCCTTTGTCAGTGGAGATGGCTAGAGGTTAACAAATTGCCACAGTCTATTTTTGGATGAAAAGATGTGAGACAATTTTGTTTTGACATTTGCTGAAAGCAGTTATAATCTGCTTCAAAAGCTCCTGGGTTTTTTTTGTACTGGAATTTTTTATTTATCCTAAAAGTAGAATATTCCAGTTTTATCTTTTGCACTGAAACTATGATGATGATGATGATGATGGTGATTTATTATCTTTAGGAAAAAATAATGGTTTCGTTCAATGCACAGAAATTCTTCCCAGAGTTTTCTTTGCCCATTCAATCGATAAAAGAAGAATGGAAAAATGTGTATTTACAGTTTTATTTACATTTTACTTGCATCTGGTTTCTTAGATTAAGCCTTTGTGCCTTCCTTTTTTTTTCATTGCAACCAGTTGTACATTATTAATGTGCTAAAACATCAAATGAACTCTCTCTTCCTGCTGTGAAGTAAAAATGGTGCAACAATCACATTTCATTTTTCTAAAACTGAAGTTGGAGACCTTGAGATAAAATAATACTCACAGATGATTCAGTGAGAAGTAGATGTGATAGGTTTGGAGACATTCTGAAAGAAGTCCTGTTAAACATTATTATCAGCAACAGAAGCTCACTTTAACAGTGCTTAGGAGTTAGATTCTGAAAAAAGCAGGGCTGTCAGACCCATTTTGAGTAACAGAAATGTTTTGACTCAGTTCTCTTTTTCAGATACAGCCTCAAGTGGCACAGAAGTCACTTTGAGGTTTCCAATCCAATCCCCCTAGAGATCCCATAACATGGTCCCTAGTAGTTTGACATAGCACTTGAGATATTTCCTACTCCACTAATGCAGAGTAATGAGTAATGCTGGAGTTTTAGATATACATTTCTAATGGCTAGATGAGTAAGAGGGCTATCATTGTGAAAAGCTCAGCAGAAAGAATGGGCACAAACCAAAGGAAAAAAAAAATTGCCTCTAGTTACATAAAAGACTCTGCAACAAAATATTTTCTGCTGTCTTCTAAGCCCCTGCAATACTTGAAAACAAACTGGATATCCCAACAGGGAACTGTGGTTAAACAGGATAATTGTCTGCATAATTTTTCTGTGAGCTAGGTATCTACATCATTCATGTATGTTTCCCTTTCTCATAAGATTTCTGCTTAAATAAATGACCTGCAGGTCTGCCATTAAGCCTTGGGAAGTAAAGTCTTAATTCAAGTAGCAACCATGGTGGATGTGGCTGCCTTCATCCAAGAAGTGTGATGTGAAGGTTGAGAACCACCTCCAGCTTAACCTTCCACTAGAGAAATAGGTGGTGCTAATGAGATGTGTTTCTGTAGCATTCAATCTTTAATAGGTTTATAAAGAAAGCATATGACACATCTCTTAACACCTGTTGGAAGCACCCTCTTAAAGAATGGAGAGCTGTAGCTGGGCTGGCATCTGTGCAGCTACTAATCAGATATAGTTTACCTACAGAGACCATTTTCTACAAGATGTATGTGTGGCAGAGGATACTAAGTTACAGGAAAGTCTTCCCCAAAGATTCATGGAGCTAACAGTCTCAACATAAAAGTGGCAAAAAATTCCAACCAAAAGGAATAATGTGTCTGCTGCTTCTTCTCTAGCCACATCTCTTTGTGATCTAGAGATGCTATAGCTGGGGCAGCAGGTAGATCTTAGAAAGAACTGAACTCCATGCCAATAATATCAGGGCCCTGGCACATTAGAGAGTCTCTAAAATGCTTGCTGCCCAAATTGTGAAGGAAAAGAGGACTTTGTCATACTGACATTATCTGCCTGCTAGCTCATACTATGTTCTGATCAGTGCTCCAAGACCTGGAAGCTTCCAGAAATGTGTCTGTCAGGGGAATGCCAGGTACAGTGTAAGAGAACAGAATGACTGAAGCCAAAGATAACTTTCCCCATCTGCATTTTGACAGAAACAAGAATTGACCTGAAAGTCCAATTAACATCTAAATCATATGTGCCAGAATGACATTTACATTAGGCTACAAGACTAGAATAAACTAAAATTAAATACTTTTACACAACCCTATAGACTTGTGTCTGCGTTGGTGTTCAGGTGAGAAATTTATTCCCAGTAAAACAAGACTCAAAATGAAACAGCATGGATGTTTTTCAGAATTATATGATATATGCACTGTCAATGGCTGGAAAAGCCTGCCCAAACTGCTGTCTTGTCATCTGATGGATTAGCTGAGCAAAGAGGAGGGATTTGTTGCTACTATCTGATATGATGACAGCTCTCCAGGTTTCCTTATCCTTTTGTCAGGGCAGAGCTGTGAATCCCTATCAGTCCACATCTGGTCCAAGTGCTATGGCTGCAGCATGGTGATTGCAGAAAGGAGCACCAGGATGGCAAATATAAACGTACTTGTACAATGAAGCTTGCAAAGTGGCATACCCTTCTGAGTACATTATATAGGAGGCTCGGTAGGGGATAATTAAGCATCAAATCTGTGTTTCTTTGTGGTGTGAAAACAGTGTTTTGAGAGAGGGTAACAGAGGACAGTGGCCACACACAGAGAAGAGTCAGTCTTTCTTCTGTTAAAGCCAGAGGGAAAAGGATTCTGGAGAGAGAACAAGACACAAATGTTTTTACATGAGGTTGAATTTTTAAGGAAAAGGGCAGGAGTGCCCAGCCAGGGCCAGGTTGCTGTCTGTTGTTATAGCAACAGAGGGAGAGTCTCCTGTTTCAAGAGAGAAAAGAGGGGGAGTGAAGAGGAAGGAAAATTCTTTCAGAAGGAAGGCAGAGAGGGTTTGAACATGGAAACAGAATGGATCTGGCTGTCAAGGTCAGACAGAAACAGTAGTGTCAAAGGCCATGATGCCTGAAATGCCCTTACACACCTTGTGCACAGTCATTCTCTTTGTGGGGAGTCAGACTTGCCAGGGTCACTTCCACACTCATCAGCTGTCTGGAAGAAAGCCACAGCAGTGCCATGTCCTCGTGCGCCCACTTTGTGCACTGTTTTAGTGTGCATAATGCTTGTGAGGAGAACTCTTTTCAGTTCCCTTGTATCTGCTATCTTTTTCATAAATCTGACTGCTACTAAATGATCTATTAAATTTCAGTTTCTGCTTGGGGTGCATTATGTGATGAGAGATACTTCTTCAACATGGAAAGCCCCTTTCTCCCTTCAGGAACAAGCTTTCTAGTTAGACTACTACTCCCAAGATGCACTCAGAAAATTCTGGCTTCTGGGGTGAGCAGATGTCTTTGTCAGAAGTACTGCTTTGATACATCACAATACCCTCACCCCCACTCTGCCACCCTCCTTTTTTTCCTGAATAAAAAGTTTGTGCAAGTCAGGCTGTTCATGAGTCAGTGAATTTGTGAGACCATGGCAGTCCCTGCTCCTCCAGCAGTTACGAACTGGCTGGACAATTTCTATCAAATCTGACAGAAAGATAGATTTTTCTGATGTTACATTCTTACAAGTTCTGTGAAATTAGTTAGCTAGGGGCTGGAAAGAGGCTATAGTGATACTTACACTGAGAGAAAGAAGGGAGTATGAACTGAACTGTTACTGAATACACACATCCTTGTGGTGAAGAGTGTAGATAGACGAGAGAGGTTATAAATGCTTTAACTCCGGGAACAGCTTCAATCAAAGTTTGAACTTTATTAGACATCATCTCACTTTCATTCTCCTTCTCTCTTTCTCTCCACTTATGAGTTCTCTAGTGTTTAATAAGGACAGGAAACATGCTGCAGGCTTAGTTTACTTCATTTAAAAAAGCCATTCCATGAAACACAAATCATTTGGAAACACAACTCTATTAGTTCCAATGTTTGTGGAACTATTTATTATTTAAAGCAAATGATAGTTCCATTACACTGTCACAAGAAAAGGCTCCCAGTTCTCTCTATTGTCTTTCCATCCCTCTTCATCATTTACTCTCTAAAATATTCTTATTTCCCAGATTTTTTCCCTAATTGTAGTTTCAAATCATAGAAATGCCTGGGCTGAAAGGGGCCTCCAGAGGTCATCTAGTCCACCCCCGGCTGACAGCAGGGACATCTTCAGATACCTGGCAGAATTCTGAAGACTGTGTATATAATTATTAAAAGTAATGTGAAAGTCATCTAATTTAAAAGAAAACATCACACCATCTCCAATACCTCTTGCAGGTCTGTTAATCCTCCGCAGTATCAGCTTAAACTCCTGGTCCATCATTATGACATCTTTCTTTTGCTTTGTTTGTTTGGGTTTTTTTTAATACTGGTAGGAAGGCTTTTGGGTAGTCACAGAGCACAAAGTGTCCTCTTTATATCTCTGTATGCTTTCCTCACTTTACTTTCCAAAACCAAATTCATATTGATTTGATATAGGCTTTTTTTCTTTCATCAGTACATGTTCCTACCCCTACTCTCTTTTTTTTTTTCTTTACTTTCTTCAATTCTATAATCCATGTAAAGATGCTATAGTATTTGGACCACTTGAAGTAAAATAAAAATTTACAAAGGGAGTTTGGAGACTTACAACTGGGGTGACAAATGTTGAGGACTGAATCAGTTTAAATCTGGCTTCACGAAAACTGACTCTCACCTTCAGAAGAGATAACACTGCTCCACATGTAATATCCCTGATGAACTACAATCTATTATGCTGTTAATTGGACAGCAAGAAATCAAACATAAATCATTCAACAGAATACAGTGATATAAAATCAATTAAGCCATCGCACTGAAAAATATATTAAGTGCTCTAAATTAGGGAACATTATGCAAAAGAACATAAATGTTAATAAACCATTCGTTGTTTGGTGCTCAATACAGTAATTCATGCAGATTTTAGAAGACTTCATTGTGTTACGGCCTTTGATTTTGAATAAGAAAACCACTTCTGGTACAAGCTACTATAGGCAAACAACCAAGCAACCACTGACTGTCATATGAGTGTAGGACCAAATTCAGAACGATGGAACAGGTGTGTAACCATGTTGATTTTCATCAGATTGTGTAGGCAGAAAAGGTACAAGAAGAAAGAAAACCTGGCTTCTTAAAACTCTCATTGTCACCTTACTTCAGGGATAAAATCCATTAAGTTTAATTTCCAGACATGTTTTAGAAACAGTCTAAAGGTGGTTTACGTAATAGCTGGAAAATAGATACATTTTCTGTAATTGCAGCATGTTGGCAGTTTCTCACTTAATGACAACTGTGTCCTGAGAAAGTTCCCTATTTACTCCATACCCATTTAGCTAGTCTATTAATTTTTGCTCATTACTTAAGATGGTTTTCCCCTTTTTTTTAGGAAGAAGATTTTGGATATAAGAAATTTGAACCTCCTTCTAAAAGCAGACTTTTGGAAAGAGGCACAGATCCCTATTCTTTACTCAGTCACTAGAAAAACACACATGAATTGTATCTTCTCAACAAGCCAAGTCTCTTTCAGGAAGACTGTAATGCACTGCTGAAGGATTGATGAAAACAGCCAAGTATTCAGGTTTATTTTATATGTCTGTAATTTCACCGTCCTGTAATATCTTATGTGACACTGACTACACAGATTTGCTGTATAGGGCTTAAAATTGTCACCCAGAAATATGTCTCATATAAAAATACTCATGTCACCAATTAAGTCAACATCTATGATAGCCTTAAATATGCTTGCAAAATCTATTTGAATTTTGCATATAATTTTTGCATACACCCCTCTCCCCCGTGTCTATATGTATAAAATTACCTACATAAAATGTTACACCTAGGGTCAATTTTTAAACTTTCTTTGAATGTGATGTTTCTTCCTGTGCCAACAAATTAAAATCTACAATTTATGATATTACACCTATGTTTTTGAATTTTAAAACGAGATCAATATTGCTTAAAATAATTTGTTACCTGTTGGTTTTAGTAACAAATATGCTGAAAGCAACAGGTCATTAGATTAATGAGGATTGCATGCGCTTGCTCAGTATACAAAACCAAATGATGGCTGTAATGAATGTATTAATTCAACACAGCATTAATTCTTAGACTTCTATCATTACTTTCTGTAAGTGGAATTTTTAAATGCACAGCCTATCTTTAGTACTCAGGAATAGCTCCTGGAAACATGACAGCTGCTTTCCCCTCCCTGCCCCTCCAATTCTACTGAGAATCAACCCATTAATGTACTCAGGATCACTAAGGTAATTATATTTAGTAGCTTCATTAAGAGCTCTGCAAATATATTTAACTATAAAATAATTTCTATTCTCTTCAAACTGTCTAGAAGATGAGGAATTTTTGGTAAGAGAAGGCTAAGGTGCTATGTTTCTTTACTTTAGACATCAACTTCTTACAAATCAGTAGCAAATGATGCACAAAAATCCCTTGGTATCTTAAAGAGGGAAAAATTACATAGGTAAACAGATAAATCTTTAGTACATTTGTCTTTATGGGAGCAGCTCCTGCTGTTGGTCTCTAACCTGGAGGGCATTATTCTTTTCTAAATTGCCAGTAGTGTCCCACAGCACAGTGATAAATAGAAACCACTGAAAGAAATAACATTCATTCTAACACACAAGAACTTTCCAGACAGACATTGGCCTCTGAGAACAAACACTTAGACAAAACAGATTGGTTGCAATTGCAGAATATATCACTCTGGGTCCCTGTGAACAGACATTATCCCAGCTGTGCAAATAAGTGCCTTTATGCCAATCATTAAGTAATAAATATATTTAAGAGATAGTCTAAAACTTCAAGGAAAACAGAGGAAAGATGTGTCTACATCAGCTGTTTTGTATGAAGCCAGTGATATAATCCCAAGTGTTACTTAAAAAAATTGCTAATACTGTAGGTGCTTGTATGTTGTTTTGTGGTAGCAAGTTTTCTTTGCCAGACAATAAATAAGCCAGAAAAGAAACAAGTGCTACAAAAGCACAATTAAAAGCACTAGCTTAATAATAAAACAGAAAACTCCCTAAAAATTTTCTTTTTTTTCTATGGTTTGACCTGAAACACATATGCTAAGGAAGAATTCTGGTTACATCAGAGTAACATTTATCTAGACTGTTTGCTTATTTGCTTGTTCACTGTTTCAAAAGTCTGACTAAAATGTAAACTGCCTTGGAAGATGCAGTTATTCTGCTTTGATTGCTTGTTGCGTGATGTGGATTGCTTTCAGGAATTGATGTCACTAATAAGCTGGGTTTTTTTTAATGCAGGAAGGTTTTGTGATACTATGGGCTGCTTTCCCTGATGCCCTTTCCCTGGCCACAAGACTGCAGGAATTTGGATATGTGGGATGGGATGAGCTTTCTGGTGCAATTAAAGCAACCCTATCCTAACTAGTCATCCTTTCCAAAAATTGTCTTGCTTCCCTTGTTCAGACACTGGAAACAGTTAGGCAGTCTTTGTTGGTTCTGTGTCTTACAAGGGACAACTATTACATATGCTTACAATACCTTTTAATTTATCTTTTATCATTTAAAGAATTATACTTTTGTAGTAAAGATTGTATTACACTAATTCAATATGAGAACTCCCTCTGGTGTTAGCCCTGTAGTTAGACAGTCATTTTAGGGCAGTTTAAACAAGTACCGACTGCCAAAACTGTGCTCTTGTTTCCCTCCCACATCTGGCTGTAGATCCCAAAACAAAAGGAACAGTGAACTGTATCAAAACTAACCCATCAGCACTCCCTCAGAAAACTGATCAAAGGCATGGACAGGCTTGGGGAGGGGCAGGAACAATTGAGTGTCAGTGGGTAAGGAGGATATACCTCTTCTCTCTGCAATTTCTGCTTATGCCAATTTTAATTAGATCTAATGGACTCTTAAACACACATGTTAGATCCAGGTCCAAAATGTAGAACAAAGGAAATATCTATTTGAGTTCCCTGGGCTTCTGAGGCAGTCTGCAACCTTCCCTGACCTGGTTTCCTCGATGCTTCTTCAACAAACAAATGAATTAAAGACAACAACTGTGCATCATTTTCCAGAATGATGCAAATTTCTTAGACTTCTAGTTGTTCTTTATTCATCTCCTTTGGTCAGCTTTTCTTTTTTGCTTTACATTTTTTTGTCCTTTCTTTCATTTCCATTTTCTTATCATCTTCCCCATCCATCTGCTCTGGAGTAAAGAATCAAAGCCTTTTCTCCTGTTCACGTCTCTCTAGAAATATCAATCATCTCAAAGACTACAGTAAAAATTTTATAATTCTTTCTAACTGTATACATCTGTTAATCATACTTTCAAAATACTGCACAGGACACTTCTTTAGCAGACTGTATAGTACTCATTCATATTCATTTACTCCATGTGTGATTGTAATTCATTTAGAAATAGCTGAACTGGCAATAAACTAGCTAGTTTGAATAGCGTGCCTTCACAGGCATCCAAAGTCATCTGTGAAATTATGGAAATAGTAAGGATATTTCTTTCACTGAAGCCTGAGCTGCCATATTGATACTGCTGCATGTGTTACCTGGCCCCACTGCTACAAACAGGCTAGCTAACAACATGGATCAAAACACTACTATAACCTCCACTCAGAACTTTGACTACAGCACAGATTGACCCTTAATGCCATGGCTAGGCTATGTCTTTTGAGTTCTGCCATGACAGGGATTTTAAATCAAGAACTTCATGAACAATTAGCATCTGTTTCATCTATGCCTACAACTTCCTCTGATTTATAAACAGTAGAGTACGCACCTCTAAAAATGTGTTGAAAGTATTTACATATATTTGCACTGACAGCATTCACATATTACTTGGGGCATGGGGTTCCATGGGGTTTTTGATATTATTTTTTATTTTTCAGTTCTTTGGAATTGCAGTAGTATTTCAGTTGGAGAAAATTCCAAATTACATTTTATTAACCAGAATTGCAAGTTCTGTGTGCATTCCTGTCTTAGCCATTTACTCTTTTAAATGCCATTTCAAACATCTGGCAGTCATGAGTGCACTTTACATCCTAGAAAATGAGCATACAAACCTGAATGATTCAGTCATGCTTACCAGTCAATTACCAGTATGGTGACTATGTCAGCACTTGCTCAAGAAGTCCAGAAAGCTATGCAGGCAGAGATGGTCAAGAAGAATGGAGTTATGTAAAAGGTAAACAGACACAGCAGTTGTGTTTACTAATTAATTAAATGAAAT
This sequence comes from Chloroceryle aenea, assembly GCA_013399075.1. NCBI lineage: Eukaryota > Metazoa > Chordata > Aves > Coraciiformes > Cerylidae > Chloroceryle > Chloroceryle aenea. Next base: position 32,523 of record VWZY01004680.1, read on the forward strand.
AACTTAATAGTAGCAATCTACCTGAGGGGAGAATAAAAAGGTTAATGACTAGCTAAATTTATGTGGATCAAACCTATGGATGATTGATCAGTTCTTAATATATTGAAACAATGATAATTTTTTCTAAACAAAAATCTTAGACTCTCTGATAGTGCAAGAAAACTGTAAAGTGTAAAAGCAGTTGACTTAAAATGTGGTAATTAAGTAATTAGTGCATGCTGATGTAATAAAATTAAGTTTTAAGCATAAAAATACAATAAAAGAGCGAAATGAACTTGCATTTAACATATGTCTTGGAATAGGACTTCTGGAAACGAAGCAGGGTGGTTGGTTATGTTGACCACATCAAATAAAAAGATTGTTCATGAGACAAGAAAAAAATAATGATAGCTATTTCTTCTTAATTCATGTAACTTTAAAGCAGAAATCTAATGGACAAAGACAAATGGTTGCAAAATAAAATGACAGTGATGTCTGGATATTTTATTTTTACTGAATTGGAAAGAATTATTAAATACTTTCTGAATGCAGGGAACAGTGGAATTACTAGAATATAAGGACAAATAAGAAATTCTCTGCCTCAATAAGGTTTACTGAGAATAAATCAAACCTAAATCAGATCCAGCAAAGTGTGAAAACTAAAGATTGTCTGGTCTTTGTGGAGTACTGTCACCAGCTCCTCAAGCAAAGCAACTGAACACAAATTGGTCTAGCAAGGATAGAGACGGGGAAACTGTCAGACACTAAACCCAAGGGAGTACATGCTGACTCGATTATGCATGAAATCCATTTTTCAGGATAACCCATCAACCCAGGAATTTTCTTCCCCATATAAGCACCATTACACACTGGAAGAGGAGATCATTCAGTAGTTTTGAAAGCAGAATTATTAAAGATGTGATAGTAGCTCCTCTATTTATACTAAACCACTGAAGACCCAAGGGAATATTTGCATGTCATAACTCAATAGTTTCTAAGACAAGTTTATTAAAGATGTGATAGTAGCTTTTCTGTATTCTCTAAAGCTCTGAAGACCAAAGGGAATATTCTTGTGAAAATCACATTTCACCATAAAGTGGTTCAGCATAAGCCTTTTCTTAAGCCAGTGAAACAAAGAGAGGACAGTCCAGGAAACTGATCAGTGAGTGAAAACGCAGGAGAACATGGGACTTGCAGTTGAAAAAAGGGAGTTTCATGGACTCTGCAAAGACAGAGAGGTTGCTCAATATGTTGAGCATATCTAGCCTAACATCTCTGTCTTCTGGTGGTTTCACAGATTGGAAGGCAAGCAGGAGACTTTGTAAGTAGAATGCAAAGGTTCATTCAGGTTTTCCTCAGTTTTTACCGTTAAAAAAAGAAAAAGGACACTAAAGACTCCAGCAGAGAAAAAAAGATTTGGCCATGTAATTATTAAATCAGTTCACAAGGAAACAAACTATGACTTTTAAACTGTTAAAGTTCAGTTGAAGCCCAAGACAAACAAATGGGTGACAGGAAAAAAAAATAAAGGTTTGCACTTTTTTGTCAATATTTCATCTTGCTGCTATTGCACTGATTACTGTATACTACTGTATATAACACACTGCTAAATGCAGTGCAATAACACAACCAAGATCAAACAAAAAATCTTGAAGGCTGAAAAAAAACCCAAACCCCTGAAATTTATGGTTTAGGGTATTACTAGCACAAATTCAAGCACAGAAATACTCGTTACCATGAAAGTACTTACGCATTAACTTCTGGAACAGAAGCCTCTAGTTGAAACAACAGGAATTAAAAGAATAAGAGAAGAGTGCATTATTTTCCAGGGAGACAATTACATCTCTGTAAGTTTCTGTAATACACAGGAGTTACAGTACTTTTGAATCAGGGAATTTATTTGATACAGCAGTACTCCAGATATTATTTCTATACATAAATCCATTTTAATAAGGCACTTTTGATTAGTAACTTCGGTATTAACAAGACTGAACTTATTAATTAAACACAGTTTATTTGAAACTAGGTTTTAAAGTCCAAACTGCAAATTCATATAAATCTTGTAGTTTGCTGCACTCAAGAATCATAGATAGGATCATTAAGGTTGGAAAAGGCCTTCAAGATCAAGGTCAACTCTCCACCCAACACTATCATGACCATGTCCTGAGAGGACTACATCTACACGTTTTTTGAACACCTCTCGGGAAGGTGAATCCACCACCTCCTTAGGCAGTCTGTTCCAGTGCCTCACCACTCTTTCAGTATAGAATTTTTTCTTAATATCCAATGTAAACCTCCCCTGCCACAACTTAAGCCCATTTTCTCTCAACCTATCACTAGTTATTTGGGAGAAGAGACCAACAGTATGAGTATGGTTCCAGTTGACTGATACCAGAAATAAAAATGAGAGTAGATCATCCTCAATTTATGTATTCCCTTGAGTGCACTAATTAATCCAAGGACAGACCTGCACTAACATGGTGAGATGGCTTTCATATTAAAGCTCACATGTGTATCTGTAACCGGACTTGTAGCTACATCTTGCTTTTTAGTTTTAGCATTTTCTAAATAAAAACAAATACTTGTTCTTCTGGAGTAACAAAGTAATGCCTTGTGCAGTCACAGGGATCCTAAAAATTCTTTTCTGTTTCCTTGGCATGAGTCAGAAGGGGAAAGGAAACCCAAGGTAAAGCCCATCCTAATTCACGGTGTAGGACAGACCAGTGTCATCATAACCTGTGACTTGTTTTGTGATCCACTACAATGACAGGAACACGTGCCTGACTAATTAAAGTTTTAAATGCAAACCTATGTGAAAATGCAAATTAATGGGTAGTATTAATTTAATGTCACAAAGCAGAATTCAGAATTCAGTTAGAATTCACCTGTAAATTCAGGGCCATCTGTAGGTTTAGGCAGCTGTAGATTTCAAGAAAACAATCCCCCACTGTTTAAACTGATAATTTAAACAGAATTGTGAGACCATTCCCCACAATCAGGTCTTGTATTATTTACATATTTCAAATGTGATAACAACACTACGCTAAGTTAAAAAGACCTCAGAGAACTAGTGGTGAATATTGCTCCTTATCTGCAGTGTCTCTGTAATTGGATTTTCTAGAATAATGTCTTGATGACCTCTGCAGCTAGACCTAGAGACTTTGAAACAGCCTGATCTAATTCTAAAACCAGAATTTCTCTCCTGCAATTACCTTCTGTTCTTTCTACCCTCTCTGCTGTGTGTTAAATTAGCAGATCTTTCCTAAATTGTACAAGAAAGAATTGATCAAACTGTCCATGAATTTACCCGTGTTCTTCTCTAAAAGTAGTTTGACAGGCCAAAAAAAAATAAATCCATGACAAAGCAGTATTATTTCAGAGAATGGCAAATTTACTTATCCTAGTTATTTTTTAAACTTTTTGAAATAGGAAAAAAACATAAAGAACCTCCTCAACTTTGTCTTTTTTTTTCCTCAGACGTGGATGAATTTTGGATCCACTCTACTTTGATGATCAAAATTAGTACTGAAAGTAATTGTTCAAAACTAGTCATATACATCATCTACAGTCATATAAACCAGTCTTCTAGCTCCTGTTCCACTCAGTTGGATATATTTTCTAAGCTTAAAGTCTGAGAGCTTTTTATACTAATTTTAAAAGTACAGGCCATGAAACTTCCCATGGTAGAGCCACAGTAAAGGTCGTCAACAGGAATGCAGAAAGAAGACCACATTATTTGTTCAGTTCCCTTTCAGAGACACAGCTTGAAAAGACAAATTACGAAAGCACATTTAAGTTCACTCACACCAATGTAATTCCAGGCTCCCTGGTCACAAAGGCTGCTGATGCTCAAAGCTGACCCTGCATATGCTAATAACATTATTCGGAGATCATGAAGAAAAGACAAGTTCTTTGTTTCATGCAGCAATACCCCTTTCAATCAACCTCATGCTGAGAACCATTTATTACCATAACATATGACACAGGAAATCTAAAGAGGCAGTAAGGGGTAAATTTTCAGATTATCACATGCCATTCTAGCTGTGACTTTCTCATTAACTTTAAAAGAGTCATGTGGCTTAGATCAGCTCAAAGCTCTGAAATGTACCCCTACACATGCCCCCACATAAATCTTTACAAACACTATAATTTTCCATATTTCACTTTTTTTTTCTATAAAATAACAGAAGCCACCAACTAAGCAGACTATTCACAAATCTTCTTCAATAGGCAGACAGCTTCACATTGTGTTTAAGGTGACCTTGTAGGGTGCATGGATACAAGCCTCAGCTCTTCAGCAGTTTCAGGTCAGTAAAGGAGATTAGCAAAGAGAAACTTCTGGACATGATGCACCAGTAAGAATTCTACACTCTACAGTTCGTTGGGCTTAGTATTCATTCTCTTTCAGAAAGAAAAAAATAAATACATCTAGAAATGTGACTAAATAATGTGGATATAAATATGAAGGAATGATTTTATAGTCATCTTGAGGTGGTGTACAGGCTTATGCATTCAAAATGAGAATTTAACAAGGATATGCCAGTGTTTTATCTTTCTGCTCAAACAGAAAGTTCTTTACTCCTGCCTACCCAAAGCTTGCTATTATATGCTCAAAGGCAATAATTATTTCAAAAATAGACTTTTGAGAAAACCACATAATTAGTCCAGTGCAGCTGGTATAAAAATTACTGGCAGGAGTAGTAGTATCATTAAAAAATTGGAACCAAAGCATACCAGTTATACTCCAGGGCAAGTAAAACACACAGAACCCCTAGTAAATATTTTAGAATCCAGGATAGTACACACTGAGGACACACAATTTTTTTTTAAATACCACCAATCCAGATTCAACAGAAAAACATCTCTGCCAAAATGGAACTATAGTGCAGTCTGGTTTTCAGTTCAGTAAGTTCAATAAGGTGATTTTCTTTCGATCTTTGAGTTAGACTGTCGTAGAAGAAAAGCAAGTTTGCCCGAGTCAGGCAGTGATGTTTGAATTTCAAATTTCATTTTAGATATTTTTTTCTCTAATAATTATGAGGAAAACAGTTTGAAATGATGAACTGGAATGCAAAGTAATTTGCAGTACCTGTTTGACTCTGTAGGGAATTTGATACAGTAGCTTTCTCAGAGAAGTGTCCTCTTTAGTTGTGACTTTTGTAAAATGATTCAGCAGACTAACATGAGATGCTTTTAGAACTGAGATGCCTATATCCAAAAGTATACTTCTGGATAAGTCTATTTAGCTGGCTCAAAGGAATTGCATTGCTAGAAACACCAGCATCTTACGTATGATTTTCTCAAGTGCCTGAGGTGTAGTTCTGGCCATGTATGTACCATGTGCACCATTTCTATTACGGCCAAGCAGTTTCTCACTTTGCTGGGGTCATCATGGGATTGCTGAACCTGAAAGATCTGAAGGAATAAATGAGGAAATTGCATTTCAAGCTTATCTATCTGCTCTGATAGCAGTCTGACACCAAAATCCTACAGACAGGAATGCCAGCTTGCATATTATCCTAACTACTACAGAAAATAGTCTTAGTTTGGGTTCAGTGATCCTCATGGTCTCTAGATGTTCAGTCATATACCTCCACAGTGATGAGAAGGATGGAGGGGAAGGGAAATTCCTGACTGCAATTTTTGTAAGGTGCCACACATACCTGGAAATTTACTGCATGAGAGGGAAAGAGAATGTTATTTGGAGATCAGAAATCTTATGGGTTAGATATGCACTTTGGCTGCCCCTGCTCCTTATTGGGCTAAATACCCTGAAGAGATGGAGAAACTTATTAAAAAAATGGTGATTTTTCTATTAAATTAGAGAAATCTGAGCCTAAGCTATGTGTTTTCTGACTTTTCTTCCTTTTCCCCCCTTCATTTATACTAATAAAAAATAGCAGGTTTGCTTCATCTTATTTTCCATTTATTTGCCTCTTTATCCTACTTGTTTTCTGATTTTTTCCTCTTTCTTTCATACTTTTTTAATATTCTTATATATTTTCCTCCCCGTCTGTGTCTTTTATGTGTGAATATTATATTGTTCTCACTGCATTTTTACTGCTCATGAAAAATAAACACTTGAGAAATAATCACTGCACAGTGGCCGAACAGAAGGCAATCCTTCCTGTAAATACTACTTTTGTGTAATGGGCATGGTCAGATCAGTGCTAGAAATGTAGTGAGACCAATTCATCTAAATCAATTTTTTTCCTCTACAGAAATATTGCTGTGGTTCTTTCATACTTTAGAGTTCTTGTGGAATTAATATTTTTTTTTTCTCTCTCTTTTTTTTAGCTTCCACTCTTTCATACTTCTGCTTAAGAAAAAACAGACTTCTGTCATAAAGACTCTCTGAAAGTCATCATTCATCTGTGTGTTGACTTGTCTGCTAGCTTTCCTTTTTTACATCAATGCCACACACAGTTTTCTTTTGACTCTTGAACAGTTTTTGTTCTGCGTATTTTATAATGCATGCATAGTTGTTATAAAGACTCATCAAAGTCACCACTGTTCTACATTTATCTGCATTGTACTGTCTTTGTCATTTATTAGTCTTTAAAAGATTCTTTCTCTTTTCTATCTAGTTACATTCTCCCTTATTATTTACTGTTCCTCTGTCATCTCTCTCTGATTCACACTGCTCTGCTCTTTGTCTTTAATTTTCTGGTCCTCAAATAATTTAAACTAAATCTTCAAAGTCAAAAGTTGTAGGACTGATTTTATTTTAAGCTAGTGATGTGACTTTTTCTTAATTAACATTATTTGAATCAAAATACCGTTTCCTGCTTTGGAGAGCAAAGGTATACTTTTGAAGCACTGTGAGAGGCTATATCCATGAAATTCCCATTGATTATTATCGAAATTGTAGTGCTGTCATCCTGAGATATGCTTTGACACTTCAAGTTGAGGATCTAACAGCACATTTAATAAAATGACCACCCACTCTAGATCCCAACTGCTAAATTCTACCCTTGAGCCAACATACATTTTCCAGCAGCTCACTGTGCAGTATGCCAAAACAAAGAGTGAAGTTTGCTCATGGAATATGTAATCAGACTTAGGAGGTCAGTCATTTTCATTTGCTTTTGTTTAACATTAATAAGAATTTCTCACAGGGACAGATCAGGAAAGTGGTTTATTTAAAAAAGGAAATTACCTCTAAAAAACAAGCTTTATGTAACAGCAACTATATATCTGAATTATTAGAAGTATGACATCTAGTATGTTTGAGTTTCACAAGGTCTGAATTCCTTTAATAGAATTATAAAAATTTTTTTAAGTGTCTATATCATATGGTATAGTGAGATGCTTGCAACTTTTATGTGGCCCAGAGAATTAGAAACTTCATTCCATGAAGCTGTACAGGACATAATTTGGATACAGGAATTCCTCTGACATGAACTTCCATAAATAATGTTTTCTAATCAATTTTTATCTCAAATTATTAGGTGGATTCAATACCCAATGAATGCAGTCTCTGTCAGTTGAACAAAACGACATATTTTTGAAGCAAGAAGATGTGTGCTGAACAACCAGTAAAAGAATGAAGGAAAATCAAGGGTTGGAATTTAATGCAAAAATGCTATGTCGTTTATTTCCTTCGGAAAAAAGGAAAACGGTGTTTAAAGAATTGATCATATTCATATTCTAGCTGATAGCAGTACTTAAAAGTGATGATCAAAACCAGACCTTTTCTGAAACCCCCCTGGAGCACTGAAAAGTGTCTCTGAGCCCAAGCCACACAGTTTAGGATTAATTCTTTGCTTATGCAGTTGCAGATTTGAAACGGTCATATTCAGAGCTTTCTTAATTCTCCTTCCTCAAAACAATGGTCAATACAAAATCCATTTTTTCTTAATATAATGCAAAACAAGCTTAGTAGTTAATGATATTCCCATGAGTAGTTAGTGGTGCTCCACAGGTAATAGTGTCTAGCAACTCACATGCAAGTATCATTGAAGATATTTTGACTTTCAGTAGAAGCCTGCACTATGTCTCAGCTTTGTCTCTCCATATTAAAATCTGACAATAAATGTTGATTTGTGACATTCAAAGTCATATATGCTTTTGCTCCTACAAAGATGGAATCTCTTAGCAGACATTAAAGATATTTGCCTGTCATCATTTCACTAAGACATCTAATTGTATGTTAATTTTAACATGAATGGAATGAAAGATTTAAACATTTGGCTAGATTTAAGTGCATTTAACTAGACTGCAAGTGAACACTACAAGAGAAAAATACTTTGTCATGAGAATTTTAAGTTGATTAATGCACATTTTTGGGTTTTTTTTTTCATTTTTTTAAAGAAACTGGTATTAATTAGTATATATTTTACACAGTAATATGTGAGAAAACAGTAGGAGTTAACTCATATTAAGAGATAACAACAGATATCAATAATTAGTTAATTTTATAAGAGGTGTACATATGCATGCATGGATGTATGTGTGCGTGTATAATGAGAAGCCAAATAAAAATAATAAAGTGATTTTTATATACCAATAATTCCTATGTAGAATAACACAGAAGAAGTACCTGTAAGGACTATAAACCTTTAATGTGAATTGTCATAATGCACTAGATGATTGTGAAAAGGAGAAATGGAGGAAGAATGTGTTTATTTATAAGCTTCTCACTGACTTCCCTCATAGAAATTCAAGACCTACCTGGATCAGATGGCATTACAGCAGTTTTGCAACACAGTAGATGATGTTCTGAAAGTTTTCATAAAAACAAATGTGCAGGTGGAAGGTGGGTGGCAGTCATACAGGGGTTTAGAAATTTGTACTTGTCCAAGAGGGAAATGTAAAGCACTCCTTTTTCATGGCCATAATAACCTATGTCTTAGAATTGTCATATTTGTTTGCCTTTCTGTCTACATTTTTTTTTGATTAACAGAAAGATTACCATAAATTCTTTTCATTACACTTAAAACATTGTGAAAGAATCAATTTGTCAAAAGAGAAATCAAAGGTCTGTATTATTTTGTTTCAACTGGAAGAACATTTATATTCTTACAGAGGACAAAAGCATGGATTGTTAGGATTTCTGGTATAGTAATTCCATTGTCTCCCCATGAATTCCAGTAAATGTTCCCTTTTTACAAGACTTTTCATTCTAGCTATTTCTGTCAGGCTTGTAATTGCAGCATCATTCTGCTCTACATTTGATTCAGATATCCTCTGTTTCTGACTGAAAAATAAAGATGGCTTTATTTTTTATTATGGTGTATCCCTAAGGACTACATATTGGAAGTATTTATAGATCATAGTTTCCAAACTGTTTTAAGAAAAATAATCCAAAAGCAAAAGTAAAACCAAAGAAAGTCAGAAGATTCTAAGAGAGCCACAGAAAAACTATTATCTATAGACGAGTGCTGGCATTCCATTACTGACACATATTAAAGCACATACAGTTTCACACTTCCATGCTACTGCATGGACAAAATCAGATACCCTGAGAATCTTATTTTAAAAATCAGTGATTAATAAATAGATATATATTTTTTTCCACCTTCATAGTAGGAAAACAAATGTCATACCTGTGAAATCTTCCAACACAGTTATATCATATCCTGAAAACTGGAAAAAGATAAAAAAATAAAATAAAATACTTTACTGCAGTAAACAGATAAGACACATAAAACAGAGTTTTAAACAGTCTGAAAATATACATTTATGGTCCACAGACATGAACTGCCATATGGTATATATAAAGCAGCAAAAAAATGACATAAAAGTGTAACAATGTTTTAAGGGGGAGGCAATTGTTAGAATCCATGTAAAATATTTCCTGTAGCAGAATATGGAAAACACTTTTCTATAAACTGCCATTGTCAGTTCTTGAAAAAAACCTAGAGATAAGGCAGAATTTTATTTATCTTATTCCATTAAAATTTATTTCTTAAAATTACAGCTTTAGAGGAAATGAAAGACAGATCCAAGACACTATAATCTATTTTTTTCTTTCTTTATATACATATATGTCATTGCAAATGTATATAGCAATATAAAGTAGAAATCTAGGTCCAAGATCTAGGTCATTTGAAACAGTAATATTGGTCAAAAAAATTCTTTTAAACACAAATGATGTTACATCATTTTTTTTGTATAAAGTTCCTAAAATCTGCCAGTTTCCTTAAAGATGACTTAAGGCTTCACTCCATTATGTTTAATTTTGTTTATCTCATTTGAAGAAATGTATTATAGGTCTTCATCAGACACTGCCTTTTTTCTTATTATTTATTCACCATAATACCATTTGAAGCAGCTACTAATTATTTGGAGTGATTCAGTGTAAGTGGCTGTGGCTTACGTTAGCTTCCATTACTCAATGACAAAATGCAAAATTTTCGCCCATTACGTGTCTTTCTTCTTCAGGTTTGATATAAGATGTGACTAATGGTTTCTCCTTTTTAATGACAAAAACAATTGCATTTATGTGACACATAATTTTTATTTTACAGATTTTCTTTAACAGAAATAGTGGATATTAGCATTGCTCTAAGTTGGTAGAAAAAAAAAAAGTAAAATTATGTGTGCATGAGAAAGCAAGGAGAATAATATCCTAAAGGTAAGGTTCTTAAATGCCAAGTGCCCTTTCTCAGCCTCAACTATTCATTCTGAAAATGGCCTATCAAAAAGGCTTAGAGGGAGCAGTTTAATTACTGTTCCTTTGACATATGTAATATATTTTCAGAAGCAGGCCCATACATTTATTTAAGGCCAAATGTTGTACAACAAAACTGTTCTCAGAGGTATTTCATTCTACCATCCTATTTTTTTTCCACCTGGCTTACACTGCTTTTTTTTTTTTTCAATAAATAGGTCATTTCTAGAGACATCTTAAAATGAGTCTTAAATCATGTTCTCCTTTAACAGCATGTAAGCTACCTGAGCAGGGTGAAAGACATGTTATGAAAGACAAAAAATAGTGTAAATAATCATAAAGTTTTAATATTTTTAATAAGAAAACAACTATAAACAATCCAACCACCTACACATATCCTGCCCTGAACTCAGCTAAAAAAAAGCTGAAATCCTTTCCTGAATACATACAAATGTGAAAGGGAGTCCAACATAGTTTCACACAGATACTTCTTCCCTCTTCTCTTTCAGAAATTACAGCAATACAGTGACTGCCTCTAATTTTCTGAGGTTAAAAAGAAAACTCAGGTAGGCTGGAAGAAAGTTTTGTTGTTAGCTCAGACACAAATCCTGGAGATAATGAGGACTTCTAGAGAGGATCTAAGTGGCATGAGCTAATTTCAACAGTAGATACGTATAGATCTGCCATAGGAATAGATCTGGAAAACCTTTCTTCTGTTGGCATGTACTGAGCAAACTACTGCATGTTCAATTGTCCAACAAACAAAAAGCCCAGTATTGCATCTCTTTTCTGTATTCAGATTTACTGAATTTGATTAAATTAATTTCTCTGGTAAAATAAACCTAATATAATTATTTAATTAGATTTAAAAATTTACTCTCTGAAAAAGAAACAGATAAACTTCTGTACTGAATTTTAAAATGTGTTATGAGATTGTTTTCAAGTAATAAAAAATAGTTCTAGCAGATTTTCAGTTGGGTGCAAATGAGGGTCAGTTAATATCTATTTCATTTTTTTTTCATCCATAAAGAACATAATATAATTTTCTTTCTCTGTAGACTGTCTAGCCCAAGAAGAAAAAACTGTTTCTTGTTGCACTTTTCAGATGTGCGTGATGATTAGTCACTGTATGTGTCTAGACCCCATGGTAATCTCTGTCCTTGTTTCTGTCTCTACATTCATCTTTGGCATCATGTGTTTTGTTTTAATACAGTTTGATTGATTCGTTTGCTGCTACAACACCTTTTTCATTCTTTTCCTCTCTGAAATATCTTTATAGTGCAAATACAAACTTGCCCATATTCTCAAGCTGTGTAAAATTGATTTGCAAGAACAGATTGCAGAACTTAAGTATATGGTAATACACAGCCTAGATCCACAAAGCCTGTATTGAAGATGGTACAGTGGAGTTAGAAGAATGTGATTTTTTAGGACTTTTCAAAAATTTCAGTCACCTTCACTCATTTTCATCCCAACTATCATGAAAGAAATGGGAATCAAAATAGCTCTGCATGATATAAATAAAAGCATCTGTACTGGTTCCCATGTCTCTGTCATCTCTGTCTCTCTCTGTATGTCTATACAACCTCTTCTCCACTGAGCTCACTGTGTGAGCTCAAAATAATCACAGAAAAGCTCCAGAAATTTAATTTCAAAATGTCAGTGAGTGACCTTATTATGGAGGAATTATTCCTACTTGAAAAAAAAAAAAAATTAAAAAAATATATCTATATAAAGTCATTATGTAGGAAACTTTATATTTCTTTCCAGTACTGATAACTCTCAAAGAGTATTGTTCCAATTCTTGCAATTAAAACTAGCAAACATTCTCACCGTCATACCTTCCACTAAAACTTCATAGTTTTCCTAAAGCATACTTGCTAAATACAGTTCTTCATTTATTCATTAAGGTCAATGCAGTATACAAATTGATTTTGTTGTCCATTTTAACTAAAGGCCTTGAAAACATAGGTGCTTTTGTAGTTTCTGAAGTATTTTTTTAATGAGGTTTCTCAATGTTCTTTGTCTCAGGTGATATGTTAATCTACATAAATGTTGTTGGTGCTTTAGAATACACTTATGTGTAAAAAGCACTAAAATAATCTCTTTTCTGCTTATATAAAACTAACGCAAAGAAGAAATATACAGTTAGAGATAGGACATTAGACATTAGAAAATGTTGTGCAAATTAATCATATCTCAATAAAGACAAGAGTATTTTTGTTCTTCTGTCCACCAAAAAACATACCTGGTACTGTCTGAAACATTTCAGTTCTGATACTTCAGTGCCTTTTGCATATTCTTCTAAACAGAATGATTGGGTTTAAATGTCAAACATAAGGTACTTTCTTTCCTCATTTGAAAAAAAAAAAAAAAACTGTTTTAAAAAATAGTTATACTAGAACAATTTATGCTGAGACCAACTTTGCAAAGCAGTTTCATTTGAAGTGTACTTTGTATCTTAGTGGAACATACCTGAATTGAACTGCCTCTAACCTTACCCCCAATAGATATTTCTTTCTGTACCACCTAGAAAAATTGGACCACTCCACAAAGACTTTTCAATCATTCAGTATTGAGAAATCTATGTTTTGTCTGTTTCCCTCTCCCGAGCTTCACCTATCTGTCTGAATACAAGCCATGATGATGTACGAGTACAGTGAATACAGTGTGTTTCTTCATGCTCTAAAAATACTCAATTCTGCTGTATGCTGACATTTCTTTATGTGGGCGAGTGACAAGTAGGATCACCAGTAATGTCTTCCTTGAGAGGGAAGAGAAAAGAGTATTGCATATTTGATTTTTCAAGATAAGTCTCAGAAGAAACACAAAAGTGATTATCAATTACCTAATTATGAGGGTTACTCACAGAATAAAGATAATCATTAAACAAATCTAATTATCTTTACACAAAACTTCCAAAAATGTTATGTGGTTAAATGTTTATTTATGCCACAAATCCATTTCTTTTTAACAATAACTGAAAAGTATATCAAGAAGTTTAGTGCAAAGCCCTATTAATTCACAAAGGTTTTGGTGTTTTGGTTTTTTTTTAAGGAATTGGAAGTACAAATTGAATATTAGTAATAGCAGTGTCTTAGACTCACACTGTTAGCAACATCTCTTTGTGACACTGGCTTTCCTTCAGTGACTTCTGTAAAGCGTCATCACATGGAAATTTTAAGTGGTCAAATGGTAGTGAGATTTGATATTTCCTTTCCATCTTCCAATTAGGATCCTGTCTTTGTGCCTGTGTAATATAAAATATTTGATAACAATACTTTACCTTTTCATTGAAGAACTATGAATTAAAATGTTATCATACTGAACTAGCAAATTAATGTTCATTTCATCATTATTAAGATGAAGCATTTCCTTTTATATTTAGAATGCATAATTACCTTTAAAGAACAGACTGATGAAAGTAGAAATATCTTTTTCTGTAAAGCTGTTAATTTTTTTTTCAAAAGTTGAATGTGAGTGTAAAGTATATGCTAGTTTAATTTTGTAGACCTCCCTTGTAGCCCATTAAACCACTTGGATATAAAGAGGTGGGAATTTACTAATGATCTTCAGATTATGGCAATAAGCAAATAGTTATGGGAAATTTTCTATGGAAATAATGTAAAAGTTAGTGTGAAAGGCAGCTTTCTCTGAATAATATGTTGTAGTAAATTTTCAGTTGACTCAATAAAATCTAGATTCAAACCAGTAGTTCAAATATAAAAATGCACTCTTGAGCGAATTAGGTTGCAGTGGTAACTTCAGAGGATAACAAAGTCTCCGAGAAGGATCACTGGGTTTCTAGACTTTCTAGAATTTACAGCAATTATTTTTAATCTTTTATATCAAAGGAGAAATAGGTTGTTGTTTTTCTGAAATAAAGGGTTCCATTGACTTTGAATGTTTACAGAATATTCCAAGAAGGGGAAATTTATTAGCCTAGCAACATTTTTCTTCAGGTATCATTTCAAACCTTTCTTCCTAGTATGGAAAGCTGGAATTTAGGCACTTGTCAACACTTACACATAGAATTAATCTACTTCGTCTACCATCTTAGAGAATGGTTTCACTTTACTTCACAAAAAAAAGAAACAAAAACATGAGGTGATTTTAAATTCTCAGACCAGACCTGGGTTATCTGCCAAGATGAAAGCCACCCAAAAGCTCTATTACAGGATAAATTTTTTCACATAGAGGTATCTGAAAGAAAAGTATATTCCAAGAATTATCAGTATCTACACTATATTTTTTCATGCCTTTTTTTTTTTATTATTGTAGTGGTGTCACATTAATTCATAATGCAGTATTAAAAAAAAAATAAATTGGTTCATATGCTGTTCTTCTCATTACAGCATGAATATCCATGGAAATACCACTTCATCAAATATTTTTGCTCTTTTGCTTCTTCTCTCATGCAATGCTTTGCATTATCATCCAGATGATTGTTTGGAAAGTTGTAATATGGATTTGATCTCAGTCTGACAGACTAAACCCCAGCTCATATGGCAGTATTTCCTAGAGCTGGGATTTACTCAGAGTGACTTAATAAACGTCTGCTTCAGAGTTTTTTCCCATGAGAAATGTTTTGCACTGATAGCAAGACCATTTCATACATATTTGCACAACCAAATGAATGGTATTGATTAGCAACATTTAATACCTATTCAAGCAACCATTTCAGTGAATGTTTTCATTTTCTGACTTTAAATCTTTTATATTTTAATACTCAAGTCAATAGTCAAGCTTATTGGCAATGCATATTATTTTTGGCCACAGTTTAGATTACTGAACTACTTAAAGTGTTGCTACCTCTTGGGATTGAAATTGACATTGCTGGCTTTCTAATAAATATTCAACCATGGAGACAAAGCATTTTCTCAGACCTGCAGGGTCCCTGTTGTGCTGAACGTTTCATATAAATATGGCTGATTGCACTAAAACTTTGTCATGCTGAATATTACCAGGGAATTCAATTTACATCTGAACTATAACTTTTTCAGTGTGCTTTTCCATCTACTTTGATTGATTCATTCTATCAGTTAGCAAACATAATATTATATAATAAACACTTTTGGGATAATTTGCAATGGCAGCAAATGAAAAAAAAACCCCAAACTGTTAGACTTACAAAACTTCAAAAAATTGTGTTTACCCACTAAAATTCCAATAATAAAACCAAAATCAAAATATTAGAAAAACTTCTAAACCATCCCATGGTTTTATATACTATTTGTCACATCCCAGATTAGCTACCAATCTCTGAATAATTATATGGTTTCTGATATTCTCAAATTCTCATTTAAAATTATTCTATTTTGCTCCGATCTGTTTTGCTGCATTCCAGAGCTTGTACAGGCATAGGAATGTAGAACTCCTACAAACTAAGCATCGTAAATCCAAGGCCATGGAGTCCTTCCTTTGCCTTTCCTTTGATAACACTTTATATTACTGTTCCTAAGAAAGTAGAAAAGGTTTGAACATGATATTATGAGAGAACATTTTCCCTGAGTAGGCAGCATTGATCGTATGAGACAAAAGTAGGTTTTCTGAACTGCTTATAGTGTAATGTAAAATGATTTTTTAGTGGATGCTCAGCATTATCAATGATGTTGTACTAAAACTAATCTTGTGGTAATGTCTGACTAGACCAGCAGCAACAGAGTGGATTTCTTGTTCTCGGGTGGGTAGTCATGGCAACACGGAGCTGACTCTCACTAAGGACTACACAGAACAACTAGTGATAAAGCTACAACAGAGCTCTTGACCACTGTGAGTCAACTTTGATTTGGAGTGGTGCAAGCTGTGGAAAAAGTGTACCACAACCTCTCTCCCAACACCTCTGAAGTAAAAAAAATACGAGACAGCAACCAAGGTGGTGAAGTCACTTCCATTGTATGTGAAAATCGGGTTCATGAGCTCCTGAGGAACCTGAATATACATGACCTGGTGAGATCCATGCCAGAGTTCTGAATGACCTGGTCAGTATTCAAGGATCACCTTCTCTGTGTCCAGGAGCAAACCATACTGAAAAAGAGAAAGGCAGGAAAGTATGCTAGGAGACCTGACTGGATGAACAAGTTGCTCCTGGGCACGCTGTCACACAAAAAGAAACTCTTCAAGGAGTGGAAAAAAGGACAGCTAGAATAGGGGGCATTCAGGGAAGCTGCCCAAGCAGCAAGAGACCTGGTTAGAAAAGCCAAAGCTCAGTTAGAATTAAACCTAGCCAGGGAGATCAAGGGAAACACCAAAAATGTCTATGGTTATATTAATGGCAAGAAAAGGACTAGGGAAGGTATGGGCCCCCTCAGAAAGGAAATGGGAGAACTGGTGGCAAGTGATACTGAGAAGGCTGAGGTTCTCAGTGACTTCTTTTCCTCGGTCTTCACTGGCAAGGGGTCCAGCCACACTCCTGGAGTCACAGGAGATAATGGCAGGGGTTGGATGAAAGAACTGCCCATTGCAAGTGAAGATCGGGTTTCTGACCATCTGATGAACCTGAAAGTGCACAAGTCCATGGGACCGGATGGGATACACCCATGGGTGCCAAGGAAACTGGCAAATGAGGTTGCTAAACCACTGTCTATTATATTCCAAAAGTCATGGCAGTCCAGTGAAGACCCCACTGACTGGAAGAGGGGAAACATAACCCCCATTTTCAAAATGGGAAAGAAGGATGAACCTGGGAACTCTAGGCCAGTCAGTCTCAGTTCTGTGCCTAGTAAGATCATGGAGCAGCTCCTCCTGGAGGCACTACTGAGGCAGATGAATGACAATGAAGTGATTGCTACAACTATCATGGCTTCATCCGGGGCAAATCATGCCTGACTAACCTGGTGGCATTCTGTGAGAAGGTCACAACATCAACAGATGGGGGAAGAGAAACCGACATCATTTACCTGGACCTGAGCAAAGCCTCTGACACTGTCCCGCATAACATCCTGGTCTCCAAGCTGGTGAAATAGAGGTTTGGTGGATGGACAGGTGGATAAAGAATTGACTTGATGGCCACTCCCAAAGAGTAGTTGTCAAGGGGTCCATATCCAAGTGGAGACCAGTGACAAGCAGAGTCCCTCAAGGATCAGTACTCTGGAGGGCATGTAGAACACAAACCTCAAACGTTCACCTCCTGGGAGATTATGATACAGAAGCCACTATGGGCTGTTCTGGATGCAGAAATATAAGATACTCACAAGGTCTTTTATGGAAATTTTATCACCATGCAGCAAAGCAAAAGATTTCAATCTTCACTGAAGAAAAAACTTAATAGGGAGAAAGAGGGAATGAGAAAGGCTGCCAGGTGACCTTGTCACTTGCTGGTCCGCACATGTGGATGGGACAGAGGAGATTTAACTTCTGGAATTATTATTCTCTTTTGTACAAAACCATGACTGCACATGACGGCTGATACTTTTGAAAGGACCACAGTCCTTTCAGTGAGTGTTTGGTGAGCTTTGTGGATGCTTATCCAGTATAAAACTGCCATAACTCTCTTGGGGGCAGTTAAAGCTAAGGACACATCACTGCTGAATCAATGTGGTGTTGGCCTGAGGTTAGCCACTCCATCTTCTGTGCCCACCAGAATAGATTTGACTCTATTCTGCATGAGTCTGAACAGGGGTCTGAGGTCTCTCTGAGGCTGAAAAAGTCCAGTTGTCTGAAAAGCCTTTTAAATTACATTTTAATGTAACAGGATGATGTGTGCTATATGGAGCTTTACAAGAGCTCCTTCACTCCTCAGTCATTACATATATTGATATATTTGCATGTCAAAATAAACTGAGGAGAAGCATCTACTTTCTTGTGTAATCCTGGAGTGGGGAGAGACAAATTCATATTATCTTTACCTTGCAGGTATTTCAGTCAGTATAATGTCTTGCACCCAGCGTAAAGTAGCTGGTTCCACCAACAACCAGCCACATTTCGATCCTATGCTCCCTACTGAGGAGGCTTTCCAGTAAACTAGAAGTTTCAAAAAGCAAACAGAAACAGAAAATCAGTGATTGCTGCCTGAGAGTAGAAAATCATTAATTCCTGCTGTTGTGCTACATCCCCAAAGCCCCTTAAATTGTGTTTTATAAAGTTATGCAGTAGTTTAGTATCTGTGCCTTGTCAATAGACTTTGTTGCATGATTCAGGTGATTATGTCTCCACTTTTGGATCTCATTATCATTTGGGTCATCTTTATAATTTCTAGCTTGTTTCCATTTCTTCCATCATAATAAATTATTAAAAATCCCTTCTGTGTCTTCATTAAATGGCTTCTATTCAAATTGGCCTCTATAGGTTAATGAGGGCTCTAAATATGCTTCAAATGGACCTAGAGTTCATAAGTTGTTGATTTATTATTTTCCCGTGACAGAAGACTGCACTAAAAGCTATTTCCTTTCATTTATCTGATGTACTATGTTCACAGTCATTATGCAAAATGCAGGAAGATGTACTCTCTGAAATTAGAGATATTTCTTCATTTCCAACTATGCATGAACGTGCACATGTATTAAGAACACTATGGGATTAATTTTGAAAGTCTTAGTATCATGATATACAGTGGTGAATCAGTCTGCAATCCCATAAACTATTATTGCCATTGGAGATAATGGCTTATGGCCATGAAACCTCTTGGGACAATACTGACTATGGGAGTGAAATTTAAATTGTGCCACGATGGCATGTGTTGTGCCTAGCTGTCTGCACTTCTTCAGTATAGTAGACTAAAAGATTCAACAGTGAATAACGTAGAAGCCTGTCAAAGCTTCTCTCTGCATTCATTGCTTCAGAACCAATGAATAACATATTCTCACTTTTTTATATTTATATTTGACTCTTTCTGAAAATAAGGAGTGCTCACCATTTCTCTTCTTAATTGTATAACACAAATAAGAAGCTAAGATTGGAAAAAAGTTTTCTGAAATCTTAGATCAGTGGACTTAAAATCACATCATGAACTCCTTTTTCATGTGTATCCTGATTACTTCATATGAACTTTTTGGCACAAATAATCCAAGCTAATACATTCTGTTCTACTGCTAAAGCAGAGGGTCTACACAGACATCTTTATTTTACATGTTTATGTGTTAAATTCTTAAATCACTTAAGAACTTAGTCTGAATACTCTCTTAATGTCCCCATTTTAATAAAGTTTCTCTTGAGTATGCTTTCCTCCAGTGATCAGGGGAAAGAAACCCAGCTGCAGCAGAGAAGCATAATCCTGCACAGGATATGTAGAAGTCTTTGGAGGAAGAATATAAGGCCTATGATTTACAAGCTGTAGCTTTATTGGGGCATAAGGTTCTCCCTGTATACAGTTTCCTTCTCCTCATGTTTTTCTTCTGTAATTCATAATTTTCTTCTTAATTATCCTTTGTTCCTGGGATAGCCACCTAATCCCTCTGTGACAAGTGAAGTTGTTATATTCCAGATCTCTCTTCACTTAATTTGTTTCTGCTGATATCCTTACTTTATTATCTGTGTCACGGGCTTGGATATTTTGTACAGCACATTTAGGGACATCTTATTTTCCAGAATTCAAGGCATACACTTCTCACTAGTGCTAACTAAAAATAATGTTCCAGAAAAGGATAATAATGTTTTAGAAAACAAAACAACAAACACAACAAAAAAGCCAAACAAAAATTAGTAGGACACATCATATCAAGGAAAAAAGGAAACTGGTAACCATAATTACTGAAAAATACATCAATATGTTAATGCTAAATAAGCTAAACTATACATAGAAAACAAAATGAATAAATACAGAAGACTGCTATTTCATCTATAGTGTGATATGTGGAGCTGAAGCTACCATAGAGGGAAATAATACATGAAATTATTTTAATGTCATATACCTTTCCTCACTTAGGCTCACCAAAAGATGATGGGGAATCCACGTGCCACAAAAGGTGTCTACTTGCTTGCTTAGCTTTTATCCTGTAAACAGCTTGTTAAAAGCAAACAAAAAGAAAAGAAAAGTTTGATAAGTAACAGTCTTTTAGAATCTATCTTTTATATTACATTTAGTAATAATCTGTTATTACGTCTTGTTTTTTTTCATGTTGTCATTCCAGTAATATAGAAACAATTTTAGTTGCCTTTTATAACCCACACCATAGCAATGCTTATGTGAATAGGACTTCACAAGAACCTACCAGTTTTACATTCAATGGTGGATTTGTTTTAATCAGACACAGAAAAAAAATTTGCATATTCTCAATTACATTCAGACAGTTTGCAAAGCAAGATGTTGTTGTTTATTCTTGAGTGGTATTAACTCAAAGTTTCTTCAAGAATAACTTGTAGGTGAAATGTATCAACCTTCTTAATCCTGACCTCATTAGCAGATGAAAATTTCAAGAAGTCATTCTCTTTGTTTGTAGTACTCTTGCTCAGCAAATCCCCACAGTAAGAAATAACCAAGCATTTGAGGCAACCCTTTAAAATGATCTAATTTCTTCTCATTAAATAGTACTGCAACTTTTAAAGGTGGTATTTTATGCCAATGAAATTACTGACCACAGGTCATGCAGGGTGCAAAAGCCCAAACAAACATTGCAACAGATAAATAATAATAGCTTTTCTATTCAAAACAATTAAAAATATTCCTGGGAATTGAGAAGGAAATGGTGAACATCTGAAAGAGGAATAACACAAAAAATAATTAAATCGTTCACTGTTTGTTTGGTCTGTAACTTTGTACATTTCAAAGAAGGTCAAGGACAGAAAGGCATACTTGGTCTAGTAAAACCAGTAATTTAAAAACTCTTACACTTAGACTGTGATTTTTTTTCCCTTCTCATTTTGGTTTTGGGTTTGCTTTGTGGGAGTGGTTTTTTTGACAAAACTACCTTTCCTTTTTGCTGTCAGTATTTTTCACCTAGTTTTAAGGAAGTGATTCACAGATAGTTAAGCGTTGTCTGTTGAATTATCTGTGTGCAATAGAACAAACTAATTTTGGTGTGACAATGTTCAGTGCAATTAATAACAAGCTGAGTTTCAGGTGCAAAGCTGTATTTCTTCTCTAATAAATTGTCTGGGGCTGGCAGGCAAGATGCTTAAAGAACAGTCCTAAGAAAAGGCTCTTTTACCGGCAAGATTTGAGACCACATTTTCAAACAGCAGCTCTGCTACTGTCTCTTTTCAAGTGTATGGTGTATTCCTGGTTTATGCTGGGCTAGCAGACCAGTAATAGGAAGCCGTGTGGCATTTCCTTTTCCCTAAAATTTACTTCATGCAGTTATCTTTTCCCTTCCCTGCAACTTATCTCTCTCTAATGAAGGTGATGGGTCAGAACACTCTGCACAAGGTATTTGTAGCTGCAGTGAGTCTCTCAGGACAAGAAAAAAAGTGATTGAAAAAACATGAATGGTTCATAAGGAACTAGAGCTGCCAGTTAGAAAACAATTAGCACTAAGAAGATCTTACTCCTAAATCAGGGTTGCAGACAGATGTGTTTGCTCACTCAGCATTCAGGCCTGTGTCTAACAGTGTCACTTTGGACCTATGGTCTGCCTCCATCTTAAGTGCCTAACACTCTCATTTACAATCCAAATTTTTGTTCAAGGTCCCTTTTCACTTAAGAATATTACTGTTTCTTTCCTGTGAGTAGTCTTGATGGAACTTTCTGGCAGGCCTTGTGTGAGTCCTCCTTCTTACATGTATTTGAGCTTGCTACTCTAATTTTTAAGTAG
This sequence comes from Chloroceryle aenea, assembly GCA_013399075.1. Classification (NCBI taxonomy): domain Eukaryota; kingdom Metazoa; phylum Chordata; class Aves; order Coraciiformes; family Cerylidae; genus Chloroceryle; species Chloroceryle aenea. Next base: position 54,804 of record VWZY01004680.1, read on the forward strand.
TCTTCCACTGAAACTGTCAAAGCTGCAAGTGTTTCTTTTAGACTAGCTGTATTTTGCTTTGACATATCCAGAATCACATACTATAGCTGGAGACCCTTGAAGGTAAATACCCATACAGACCACTCCATACTTTGAGTTTCATTCTGACTTTTATAGGAATGGTGAGTGGTTTGGACCTTCACAGTGAGCAATAAGGACCAGTATATGTTACACAAAGAGATTAATTAGAGCAGGAAACTGCCCAAAAGACACCCACTTAACAGTTTTCTTAGCTGAGCTAACTTTGGACAGTTCCAGGTTACATCCCAATTTACTATACCCTGTAAGTATGTTAGATATTATTTCCTTATTCTCTTTCTGACCTCTAGAACAAATTATGTCCATCTCCAGCTCTGTGTTTTTTTCTCTGATCACTAGTGAGTCTAGTGGTGTCTAGTGTGAAGCTTGTGGCCCATCTCTTATCACCCCCATGCCTTTACTCACACCACAACCTGTGTCTTCTTTGCTCAAGGGTCCCAACATCATGCATCTCTACACTACATCACAGTGTTAGAGTGATAAATAACTCATTATACCTACAGCAACCTTTTGCTGTTGCTATCTGTATAATACAATGGCTGTACCATACACAGATAAACAAAGTAAAAAAAAATAACCTTAGATACCTGGTCAATTAGAGAAATTGCTGTCACGTCTAAGACAAGTAAAATGAAGCTGTGGGCAGGTTAAGAGAAGCCTTTCCCTTTTCTTTTCCTTGTTTATTATCCTCCAACCTGGTCTTCTGTAAAGATGGATGAACTGAAAGTGTGTAAGATCTGTAAAAAAATTTGATTCTGCATTAAGGAAAATCCCACAGGGCATATATTCTTTGTCCTTTCTCCTTCTTCTAAAAGAAAAAAATAAAATAGCTCCCCAAAAGATCACGATTGCTGCTGCAGATCTACTTTACCCTGCCATCCCAAAGAGATGTTAAACAGAGATGACAACCTACATTTAAAGTGGCAGTAGTGTTTAGGTTCTACTGAGACTAGCAATTAACACCAGCCTAAACACTTAGAAACTTTCAAGCACTCTTGTCTAATTTACTTACCAGTTACCACAATATGTTCCACATTATTAAATATTAGAGGTCAATGGAAAATTTTTTTCTGAAGCAAATCTAGATTTGTTTACTTGTTTATGATACATCCTAGCACAGCAGTGAACCACAGCAGACATTTTGAAATCTTTGGTATGAAAATTTGTCTAAGTTACCTTTGTTTGTTCTATCTCCATTTATATTTTGAAATGTAAACCAACATCTGAAGATTAATGTGACATTTTCATTACCTCAGTACTTTTGCTCACTAATATATATCAAGACCAAAACAACATTAAAAGAATGTCTGAATTGCAAGTATGATTGCATCAGTCTTTAGAATAATGGAAAATTGTCCATGAAACCTAGCTAATAGTACGGTACCTCAACTAAAATAAAAATAACTTAAGAGCATATTTGACAATGAGCATATAATAATTTTGTTGAACTTAGGATTTGAAAATTAAAAGGAGAAATCTTAATAAATGTCATGTAAATTAAAACTTATGTATCAAAAGCACTTTCCCTTCGGTTTTATGTAAATGCAACCTTTAGGAGTAGAGATACTTAAATTTTAATGATCTCAGAATCATGTGATTTGAAAACAGCATTACTAAGGTGAAGCCATGTTTTAAATACTAAAATTTATGGCAAACTTTAGTCCAGGGAGTGGTTAGTAATTTCCGTAAAAAAATATTTTATTGGCTCTGCTTTCTTGTTTATGATAAAGATCAGGTAAATTGCATACAGATTTTTCTGTATTTGCAGTAGATAAAATGAAATTGTTTATAGGTATCTATCATTTGAATGCAAAGAAATGTATGCATCCAGTTCTGGGCTCCCCAGTTCAAGAGAGACAGGGATCTGCTCGAGANCCTGTAATCCATGGAACTGTTTACATTAATGTCTGAATTGCTAGCAACAAGTAATGCCGTCCTATATGCCATCGGGGCAGCCTCTCTCCTCTGCTCAAACCTTCCTGTTTGCACGATGATCTGGTAATTTCTCTGCATTTTCTGTATTTTGCTGATCAGATTAATCTAGAATTAAAGAGAACCATCTGACAAGTTTTACACAGATATTGTTCTAATGAAGTATTTCTGTGAATGACAGTCTTACAATAACTTTGTTAGCAATTACTTTGCAATATTTTTGACAGTCTTGCTGAATTGTACCAGTAAGTAAAAGAGGATACTTTGATAGATATTTTGTCACTTATCAATAAGATGTGTTCTAGTATTTTTCAACTAATTTACAGAAGAAAGTAGACCTTATCATATAATAGTAGGTTCTGAAATTCAAAACATATTTTGATTTTAAAGTTGTACAAACAAAAGTGAAAAAAGTTTTAGGAAAACTACTTTGAAAAAGAATTTGTGCTGTTTGTCTGTGATTCATGACAACCTGACTTGAAATTCTTCTAATCCTATTTTTTATTCAGAAAGAAGACCATAACATACTTCAGTGGTGTAAGGTGGGAATGAAATATTAGTAATAGGAAACTGAGCATAGCATTATAAGCTGCTCTTGTAGCTGATCAAAAAGCTGCTATTTTTTTGAATTATTACAGAGAAACAGAAGATGCTGATTGGGTTTTAGATTCACAGATACTTCTCTCTAATTCATGTTCTGTAAAGAAATGAGTCTGGTAACTGATATAATTGACAGATGCCTATAGAAACTGGTATCTGTCTTTAAGGATGAGAAGATACTAGTAAACTTTAAAGCTTATTTGG
>VWZY01004680.1:57755-85085 GCA_013399075.1 Chloroceryle aenea
GCAGGAGCTGGTGTGGAGCTGGGTGAGTGTTGAGCCTTGACAAGAGGAAGAGGCTAGAAACTCCTGTCCAACTACATGTGAATTCCATCATAATGAAACATTTGTAAGTTACTTTCAACTTTGGAAAGATTTAAAAGCATCATTTATAAAGTGCTTAGTCTCTTGCTGGACCCTCCAACCTTTAATATGGATTTCTTCCCTGAAGACTTTTTGTATCATTAATAAATAGATTTTTTCCTGTATACTTTTTATATTGTTTACATTACTTTTCACTGCAGTTTAATATTGGAACCATCACATTTTATAGCCCTATAAAATTACAAAGGCTATACCAATTTCTAACATAATACTTTTTATGGAAATGACAAAGATTTTCCATGAAGCCAGCCTTCCAAAAAGGCCTGTAGTGCTGCTCTCCACAGATGGTAATAATAGCAATAATGTTTATTTAGTGCCTTTCATCTAAGATTGGGAAATTTTTGCATGAAGTACTGCTCTGTGTTTGCTTTAGACTATGCCACTGCATTGTGCCTCAGCAGGAGTATGAAGATAAATCAGAGTATTGCTTTTATAGATGCTATACCCATTATGAGAATGTAAATGATATCCCCTTTGCAGAGATTTGGTCATCAGTAGTATCAGGCATCTTCCTTCTCTCATTATATAAATAAAAGATGGGGGGGATGTCACTGAATACTGACACAACACCCTTTACCTACAGTTCTTTTGGGACCCACATGCATTTTTTTCCCCTAATTATTTTTGTCTCCATTGTGCTGCAAGGCAAATAGATAATTTTCTAATTTTCTGAAGGGAATGTTGACTTGCAAGAATTAAGTTGATCATGCAGGTTCATATCAGCAATGAGGGAGGGTTTGAGGTAGAATATATTGTTCCAAATGAATAGTTCTTAATTTTAATGATTTGATCAGTATCTTTAGAGTGTGAGTCATTTAACTTTGGTGCATATTGGGAAGGCATATATTCACTCAGTTTGGTAATGCTACATGTATTTTTTTTTCTGCATACAGCAGGGAACTTAAGATAACCTGATTATGACAAAAAACAACTGACAAACAAAAACATCTCCTAAAAGGAGATAGAATTTGTAAATTTTCTCTAATGACAGTTATTTATTAATATTTTTTTTCTTTTCCAATCAAGTGAAAATTATTTACTTGTCAGGGACAACCAAATCCTATAAAGTTTTTTTGTGTTATGATAGAATGCTTTGGTAAAAACAGATTATATTTTATCAGCTTTAATTCCAGTAAGTCTTGATGATTTTTTTAAGATATAAAATTGGAAAGAAGTCTCATGCTCTATTTGCAATTGCACTTCTTCCAGATAACCCAAGTTTGTCCTGTAAGACAAAAGCTCTAGATCCCCTGAATGTAATAAGAATTTTTTTTCTGAATTGGTTTTACAAGAATTTAATCCATCTCTAGTGTACAAATAGGAAGGAAGTGCTGAAATATCCAAAAGAACCACTTCAAGCTGTTGTAGTAGTAACATCAACTATTGCCATGGAAATGTCACTCTTCTAGGATTTAACTTGGAATATTAGAAATTATAGTCTGTTCTGTGAAAGAAATAGTTGCCTTTTTAAGATTATTATTTTATGTACTTAACATAGGTAAATGACAAATAAGACGAAAGACTGGAAAAATGATTGATGCTATTCTAAGTACATATTTGATTTTTCCCCTTCCACTTCGTATTTTCTCACAAAATTGTACAGAAGTTCTTTGAAAAACAGTTTGATTGCCAGGGCTATTATGTGAGTACTCAGGAAATATTCAGCTTATTTCACTTAATGACAGGACTAGATTTTTTTTTTCTTTTTATTTAAAAAGCTAAGAATATGATCTGGACCCTTGTCAGTCCTTCCTTGATAATTGGTATCATCTCCTCACCAATTTTTCAGCTCTAGTCGTAGCTGCCTGAATAATTTTCCTCTTTACCTGACTTATTACTGCCTTATATTTTAGTCTCTGCTTACTTGTTTGTTTTCCCACTGCAACCTTGATTGACCAGTAAGAATGGCATGACCATTATTTGTAACAGGCCACAGGCTTTGTGCCAAGTAAGCACCATAGACTGCAAGTCTGTCTAGACCTTCCTGGAGACTATTTTAGCTTCTAATATCACAGTTATCTAATGATTTATGTACTCTGGTTTAGCTTTTGCTTAGTTTGGTACAATTGTGCATATATAATTTTGTATACTATAGCTAATACAGTAATAACAAGTTACTGGCTAAAATAAAATACCTGTGGTGCTAGCAGAAAATGCAGTGTAGGGGATTGCATGCATGGGAAGATAAAAGAGGCCTTCAAAGTGTGTGCACAGAATGACAGTAGAGGCCACAGGGCTATAAACTGCTCAGCTGTGGTCAGTTACTGGTCATAAAATGACAGACTTCGGAGGCTGGCAAAATCAGTGCTAGGGCTAAGAGAATGGTATGGATTGGAAGGGACCTTTAATGGTCATCTAGTTTAACCCATCTGCAACGATTAGATCAGGTTGCCCAATGATGACCTTGAATGCTTCCAGGGGTGGGGCATCCACCAACTCTTTGAGCAACCCGGGCCAGTGATTTGACACCCTCATTGTAAAAAAAATCTTCCTTGTATCTTGTCTAAATCTACTCTCTTTTAGGTTAAAACCATCACCACTTGTCCTGTTGCATCAGGTCCCCAGACAGTCCCCATCCTTCCTACAGGCTTCCTTTAAGTACTGAAAGATCACAGTAAGATCTCCCTGGAGCCTGGTTTCCTCGAGGCTGAACAACCCCAACTGTCTCAACCTTTCTTCATAGGAGAGGTGTCCAGCCCTGTGATCATTTTTGTGGTCCTTCTCTAGAGCCGCTCCAGCAAGTTCACGTCCTTCTTGTGCTGAGGACTCTAGAGATGGACACAGTACTCCAGGTGGGGTCTGACCAGAGCAGAGTGGAGTGGCATAATCACCTCCCTTGACCTACTGGCCACAAGAGAACAAAGAACAGGTATCCAGAATATATAGCACACATCTTAAATAGGAAATTCAGACATAATGTGGATTTTCAAGAGAAGAGTGAAAGGGTAAAGTACAAAGTGTGCTTGAAAGCCTCAAAATTGTGCCAAGGGGATACCAAAGTCAGGCCAAAGAAATGGTAAACATTAATAACTTACTCATTTCAGTGAAGGACTTGGGATAATGAAGACTTACTGTAAGCATCCCTCTTTATATTGAAAGTTTTGACTTTAGGACCCAGGAGGGCAGTGGAAGGCTGAACATAGCACCAGAGAAAGACGTAGGTACTAGAAAGCTCATGTATACATCATTTCAACCGTGTATAATTCCAGCTAATACTAATTCTTCAGTTATACTGGTAAGACTTTAGAGTAACAGGAAATTATTAGTTTTGCATATATGGCATGGTCCTCTTGTCTGTAGTAAGATTCTGATTGTAAGAAACAAATGACAGTTCAAGCAACCTAATCTGCAGCTCCATGCAGTGAATTGGTAATACCCTTCAGTGCAGTATTTGTACCCTTTATCTTTCCCTACTGCTTTTTCTCCTGTTCTCTTGTGCTGTCTTATGCCTTTGTGATTCTAGCAGCTTATGATTCAAAAAGCTTATCTTCTTTTCAGATGTTAGCTTGGACAAAACTCTTAATGTAAGCTTCCTCAAGTTTTTATTATTAATTCATTATCCCTCTTCCTTAAAATCCTTCCTTATAAGCCATAGAAGATGTGGAAGTGTCACTGGTGAGTCAGTAAGCAGTGGGACTGTCCGTTCTTCTGGTTTTGTTTTTTAATTGCACATAAGCCAGTTTAAAAGATACTTTTTCTGATTTTCTGTTTTCTGGATTACCTGCCAGTTAGTTATAAGAAAGGATGTTACATTTGTCAATGATTTTCTGCCAAAGTGCCTTGCCTTCTGCCTGGAAGGTGCAACAATTTAAGTGCCATCCTTCTACATGCCATTGGGCATACAGACTCAAGAGGTGTCCAGGTTCTCCCTGACAGCAACCTGTGCTCTTCATTACAAGGCCATTCAAGCTGCTACACTTTTACATTTCTATACTTCCAAGAGTGTTTCTCAGGAAAATCATTCCAAATACTTATAAAGTGGGAAATCAATTTGTGCCTTTGAAAATCTACCTATTAAAATATAAGCTTTTCAATAAAGGAGAAAATCTGAATTGTTGTACAACAGCACGAGGACATAATCCTGATAGAAGCCTCTGTTCTTTACAGTCATAATAATTCAAAGTTAAAAGAACTAAACAGTTTTTATTCTTTTGCACCATTACTTTTTTGCTTTGTTTCTTTTTACAATATAATTAAAAAGAAAAAAACAAAAAAAAAACAAACAAAACCCAAGAAAAAATGGATTAATGCTCCTTTTAGACCATGGAACAGAAAGTTGATTAAGAGCAAAGTTAGATTTATGGCATCATTATACATTGGACTTTTGGCAGCTTAATATTGGTTGATCAGCTTATACATTTTCAATGTCTTTGCTTTGTATTATTCTTATTTGCTTTTGTCTAATGAATAGCTGTCTATTGCTTATAAAAATTAAGATTTAATAAAGTTTAATGACCCTATATTTTAAATAGGTGTGCATTTTTCTGTAAGGCTGCAGGCCACTGGCTAGACTAGCCTGTAGACTAGCAGCCACATTTTCTGTCGAATGTCTACGCACTTCATTACACAACTATTGCTTTTGATTTACGTTTGTTCAGTCATGAAGTAGTTCCCATTACATTTCCTTATATCTCTGCGAGGTATTAGATTTCTGAAAATCCACCCTCTATGTAGTAGTTTTATTGATTTAAGAAATGACATCTGTTAACTCAAACCCAGAGGCTACAGTTGGTTGCTGAGTCTTCACAGAGATGTGGAGGTGAGTAGTATATAGTAAATACTCTCAGTAGTTCATTGTCCATGTGCTATGCCTTTCTAGGATAAGACTATATAAGCATTTTAGAAATTGAGGGACAGACAGAGGATGTTTGTGTGGCTGAGGTACTGTGCAGGCTACAGACATTCTGCATACTCAGGGTTGGGGTTCCTGTTTGAGCCATACTGGAGAGAAAAGGCAGAAAAGGGTTGTTGCTCTCCAGGGCAGCCATGGACAACAGCTTTACAAGTGACCATTGTCAAGCTTGTGAAGTGTACAGTGGCCTCAGCTGTGCTGTGTTGCTCTCATCACCAGTAAACAATCGAAACAAGCCCTCTACTTTGAACAGATGCATTTACCTGAAGTGCAGATACCCCCTTCAAACTCTTAATTGCATGTATGCCTACAACTACCTGTGTAGTTTCTGCCATTGCTTAAAAAAATCCTTCTCTCAGAACATATTCAAGCTTTAAACAATCTAAAATAGTCTTCACAACATTTAAACTCACCTTACAGCCATTATAATTAGCCTTGTCTTTTTGGATAGGTGAAACTATATCTTAACTCATCTGCTTCAGGTGAATGTGTAAGTCTCATGAGAAATAGGAGAGGAAGAGCTGAAAAGGAAATTACGGAAAAAATAAATCATATCATGCCACAGTGTCATCATGCTGCTCCTCAGCCATTTTTCACTATCTTCTAGTGTCATTGTAACCTTCCACACAAGGTTAAATGTCACAGTGTGGTTGTATAAAAAAAGCAACATTTCTAACATATGAAAAATACTATACTATTGACTATACCATATTCTGGAGAGAGATGTTACACAGACATGTTTGCACACTAAAAAGAAAAGATGGACTGATTTCTACATTTGAATTAGGATGTGTCAATCACATGAAATTGCATAAATGTCCCAAATAGGCAGGCCAGAAATTATTTCTGTCAGTATCTCAGGTTTCATTGGGTTTTGTGTATGATCCTTGTACACAAATTTGTTATATTTTCGAGCCATCAAATTTAGTTTAGCAAGCCACAAATTAAAAATCAGATTATTTTACTCTGACCACCCAAAAATATAAGTAAACAACAAAATAACTGCAGAGCTGATTAGTGTGGTGAACAGAGAGGGTGAGCATCTGCACAAAATGACAAATGAAGGAAATGCTTAAAACGCACAAGCAGATTGAACTGTTCCAAACAGCTTACAGTATTTCCTATCAAAATAACATTAATACCAGAAAGTGCTAGGGCCTGTCTCAGACACCAGTGAAATGTGCTCCTAAGCATAGCCTTGCAAGGGATGTCATACCAAACAGCAAAATGTAGGTAACAGTGCTCTATTTAACATCAGTATGTTACATATTTGCCTTCACATAGTCTTATTTCATTCCTGCTCTCTTTCTGCCTTACAGGAAACTGGAATTTTTTGTAACTCTTATTTGCCTGCTATCTCTTCAAATCTTCTGTAACTCAGTACAAAAACAGACTTAGAAAAGACAAAAGTTTTTATTTTCATTTCCCTGGATAAGGTGCCCTTAATCCATCTCCTTACAAGCTTTTATTTTAATGAAAACTTTCATTTTTTAATTTTTTTTTTAAATTTCTTTTTTAGACCTCCATGTTAGGATTAGATAGCAATATACATTTCAAGTATAGAAACTTCCAAGTTTAAAAAAGTTAAAAGGAGCTTTTTCTTTACTAAATTTTATATTTATTTGATGCCTTTCTAGAAAGGGAGAAGCAAAGTATACAGTTTTCTATAACAAAGTTTGTATGTCAGAATAAGGATGAGCAGTTCTTTAGAAATGCCACATTCTCAGATGGGACTCAAATTATCCTTTGACAAGTGTGTTTTGTGCTTCTTCTCTTCTTCTCCCTACTACAGTAGAAGATTCAATACAGCTTTTCTCCTCCACTACCCCTCTAGCCAGTGTGGCCTTTATCTACCTATATCTCTGGTTATTGAGTACTCCATTCATCTGTTCTATTATTTTTGCCCTTCATATATCTATCTAGCTATTGATTTTAGGTAATACTTTCATGGTTTGTTAAAACATAGAGAGTTGATTTATTTAGCTCTTTGTAAAATGTTCCAGACAATGCAGCCAGTGCTACTTTACCTCCAGATTATACTGGAATTGAGTTTTGGTCAGCAATCAAGAGAAAAACAAAAAAACCCACATGTATTGCTAGGAAATTTCAGCCTGCACAATGATTACAGTTGTAACACATTTAGTTTTCTGAATGTCCATTTTTATATAATAATTATTCTAGACAAAAGAAAGCAAAAACACCAATAAATCCTAGAACTGCTTCCTGGTATCAAGTTTTCTAGTTATCTCTTTTAATTTATTTCCTAATTTGACTCTATTAAATTTATTAGTATTTTCATAGAATCATAGAATTGTTTAGGTTGGAAAAGACCTTTAAGATCCTTGAGTCCAACTGCTAATCCAGCACTACCAAGACCACCACTAAACCATGTCACTAAACACTGCATCTACATAGTTTTTAATACCTCCAGGTGTGGGAACTTCACCACTTCCTCCTGGGCAGCCTGTTCCAATGCTTGACAACCCTTCCTGGGAAGAATTTTTTCTAATATCAAATTTAAACCTCCCCTGGAATAATTTGAGGCCATTTCCTCTTGTCCTGTCACCTGTTCCGTGGAAGAACAGACCCCACCTTGCTATAGTCTCCTTTCAGGTAGTTGTAGAGAGTGATGAGGTCTCCCCTGGACATCCAGACAATTTTTAGCCAGTGAAGCACACACCTGACCAAGCCATGAGCAGCCAGTTTCACCAGGCAAATGCTGTGGGGAATAATGTCAAAGGCTTTACAAAACTTTAGGTAGACAACAACCATAGCCTTTCCCTCATCCACTAAGTGGGCCACATTGTCATAGAAGGAGATGAGGTTAGTTCCTGTTTTGTTCCTTCCTAAATCTTTTTTTGCTTTTGGAGTTTACAAACTTGATACAGACACAATGTTCTCGCGTCCCTTTTCTGTTGTCATTTGGCCAAGGTATACAGAGTGGCATAGATCTTTTCATTTTCTCTTCCTAAAAGTTCTCTTTCATCTTTTGTTCATTTTTACTGCTCCACCATGAAATGTATCTCATTTGCTCATTTACTTTTCTAGTAAATTGGTGCCCGAAAATGAACGCCATATACCAGGCTTAGTTGCACGAGTGTTATGGTGTGAATGATTATTATTTTCTCACTCTTTGACACTTCTTTGTATGAAACCCAAAAGCTTATTGGCCTTATAATGCCATATCACTCTATAGATTCAGGCCTAATTTTCTACCCATTACCACCTCCGTGGTTCTTTAAGCATTACTGCTTTCCAGGTTTCTCTCTCCCAATACAAGCTATGTTTTGGATTGTTTTTCTCTGTATGTTATTCAATAGCCTTGTTCCAAATTGAATCTCATTTTGCTATTATGTTCATGTGTCTAATATTGCTTGGTCCTTTCCTATTATTTTTGTGCCATCACTGGTGTTTGCAACACCTCCCAATTTAGTATAATATGTACATTTCATTAACTTGCTATTTCTCCCACTGTCAAATCATTAATGAGGATATCAAAAAACCCTGGAACACTCATCCCTTCAGTGCTACTAGACAGCTCCTCCACAACTTGATACATTGCTGTGTATCATTATCCCTTGTTAATGGCCCTTCAGTCACTCTTCAGTCCATATGACAGTGTCCCTATACAAACGAGTTGTAATTCATTTTGCAAGAGGGATTTTGACAACTAATATGAAATGATATTTATTTTAGTTACAGGATTCGTACAAAAATAGATTTTATCTATTTCCCTTTCTTTTTGGTACTAAAATTAATATTCTATCATGAACAACAAACCCATCTCTTTTTTCCTGACAAATTCATGCTGCTAGTTCCTTATGATTCCATTATCTGCTAACTATTCAGTGTACATTTTTCTCCTAATATTTATTTCCTTGCTTCATTCAAGCTGAAATGTAAGCCTATGATCTGATAGGTTCAGGATTATTCATAACTCTACTGCTTGTTTGGGTTTTTTTTGCTAGTATTTCAGGAACTCTCAAGCTTTCTGAAACTGACAGCAAAATAATTATAAATCAGGCATATTTTTCCTCTATTGTCTGTCCTCAAAATGTGTATCTGCTACAATCAAATAACCTGCTACAATATTTCCAAGATTTCTCTTACTCTTCCCCTTGTCAGCAACTTTGTGTATGAGTTGTTTTGAAATTGCTCTGCTTCTTGTCTATCTTAATTGAAAAAAAAAAAATAAATCTATAATTTGCATCACAAATTTCCCCTGTCTATGTACTCAGAACTCTTACTAGGAGGGATGGTGGAGGGTGCCTTCTCCCAATCATTTTTGATTGCTTTCTCTGTAACAAGTGTTTTTAAGCAGATTTCTTAGCACTTACAATTCCAAGGGAGTATAGATTCATAGATTACAAAGCTACAAGGGACCATTATGCTCATCTGCTCTGACCTTCTGCACAGTACATAACAGCAGTGGTTAAGAGAACCTTCAAACCACCTACTGTGAAAGCAAAATGATACATAAAATGTTTAGAGTCAAAACGTGCTCATTCATCTCTGTTCTATTCAGATTCCCCTAATACATTCATCACAGGAGCAGCTCCTGCAAGAATCAAGGGAATGTCTGGTGAAACACTTCTAATGTGATGTATGCCTCCTTTTGGATCAACTTAGTGGGACACTGCATCTATGCCTGTAGCTATTACCAGAAAAACCCACAACCCAAAACAACACAAAAACCTACTTAAAAATTACAGGAACATTTATAAAGGTTAGGTAAACACTTCACTCTGGGGATCAAGAGGCTAGAGAGTTCTTTCTTTTCTCCCCAGCATAGCAATCATGTGGTAGGTTGTGTTCTGTTTAAACGCTGAGTACACATTGAGCTCCGTCAAATATGTACAAAATTCCCCAGTTCTTTTGGGATAAGCAATTATCAGATAATGGCAGTTAGAGATAGGAGTGATGAAAGATCCAATTAAATTACTGATGCACTGCAAGATCTCACATCAGATCCTAAATTATATTTCCATTGGCAGTTTGGGTCCTGGCTGTGGTGGTACACCATAAAACCCAGCATATTATGTCCTGATAACAGCACCATAAAATAGATTCACTACTCCTGTTACCCTCACTATTCACCGGAGTACATTTGCGGCAACGTTCCAACAAGATTACAAACTTTTTTGTTTCTCTGACAGTTTATGATGTTAAGTTCAGTATTTTTAAAAATCATTGTTGTATAAATATATAAAATACTACAGATGGATGGTGTCTACAGGTAGCTGCTTCTGCATTTGCGTCTGTATGGACAGTCCAGCAGTTTACATTGCTTGTGTTTTATTCCATCTGCTTTAGCATCTAAAGACCCAGGGAATAACCAATAGAATGTTAAAAAGCAACAAATGTCTTGCTCTATATATTGCAATGCATTCTACTATGCTGCTTGGGAAAGCAAGGTTAAAATATAGAATATCCACATCTTGGAATCTTTTTTCATGACTTGATGCAGTCAAAAGGAAGTTTTTGATTAAAGGCTGAAGCAGTTTTCTGTGAAATATTTTTTATTGCTGTTTCAGAAAAAAAGTTATATCCTTAGTATCCCCAATGCATAGGCTTTCTAAGCTTTGAGGGAATATCCAGTGACCTAGCTGCTTCCTGAAAGAGCTTGGCTGAGCTTCTCACTGCATTTTTTTCACTCACTTGGGGACTTGTCACTTGTCTCGGTACACCTTAGAGTATGCCCACCAATAACGCTGCCTAAATTGAAAAACTTAAAAATAACAGAACCACACCTATCAAGAGAATTAGCTATATACCTACAACATATTTATACAATAAAGTAAAAAATGTGTTTTCTTAAGCATCTAAAGATAGTTTTTGATGTGTTATATGTTCTGTGGAGAACGTACATTCAGTAAAACAACTATTTATCCAGCCATCTATACCTTATTTTATTATGTGGTAGAGATGTATAAGATCTCTACAAAAGTATTAAAAAAAGAACAGTCAAAAATAATTTCAAATCTAAAAGTTTAGATTGGTTGCATTATGGTGATCTTGGATGAATACAAGGAAAATAATTATTGGTATAAAAGAATTGAGACAATATATTTGGTTTTCTTCTTTTATATCTTCCTCACACTGAAAAAAATGAAACTGAATTAATCATCTGTTGTCTTTAATTTGGGATTAGAATACTAAATATATCCACAAAGATATATTTATATATATGTGTAGGAACCTATGAATATTCATTTGTAACCAGACAATGTTTCTGCCAAATTATACCTAGGAATGACTTAGTCACAGGTCACAGAAGTAGTACTGGCAAACTAAAACCAATTGCCAAAAAACTCCAAGTATTGAAACCTGAAATGAAAGAAAGTTTGCACCCATGCATGGTGAGAAATCCACTGATTAAAACAAATTACATCTCCATTCCCAGATGCCTTTCTGCTCTAAAAAATAGAATCATTCACAGAGAGAGGAAAATCTCACAGTACCTTTTAGTTGGAACAGCATCTAAATAATTACAAGAGGATTTATTTTCACTTGGAGCTACAAATATTCCAAGCCCTGAAAATAACCAATAAAAAATGGAGTAGGAGTAGTTGGACCTTGGGAGAAAAGAGGAATCATACTTCTTTTTCACACTGGTGAAGAGTGTGTGAAGGCAGGAGCCTGTCTGATTTTTGTGTCTGCTATATTTTGGCAAATACAAGATACTATCTCTCCATGTCATCCTCTCAACGTTTAAGAGTAGGGAAATGTTTCAGATTAAAATCCAGTGAACCTGAGAAACTCTAATTACTCTAATCATGATAGTGATTAAAAAAAAAAAAAAAAAAAGGTTCAAATGTTCCATGATCAAGGCATTTATACTTCTTTCTCTGGAGTGAAAAATAAAAATTACAGTTTTCCAGTCACATGTATTTACAAATACAGCAGATTAAAATAAATAGAAGAAGTGGGTTTGGGAAGGCATTGCAAGGAAATAAGAGAAAAGGAAATTCTAATCCCTTCAACAGAAACTCTGATTTCCTAGCAGGCAGTTCTTATCCATGAAGTAAATGATAACATAATGCTTGCATTGACCAGAACCTGGAAATGTAAAAGGAAATTGTAATTGGTCTTTGTCTTGGACAAATGGTTTTAGCAACCTAGAATTTAGGAAGCCATGGTTTGTAGGGCTACAGTACATTGCTGGGCAGTTGGAAAATCTACAGAATTCAAGGTTTTTAAAACTGATTTAAGACTAAGGTTTTTTAAGACAAACTCATGGTCGTTCTGCTCTAGTGTTGGTGATAGTTGTGCTTTATGTAGGAGACTGAGCTTGATGATCTCCAGTGGTTTCCTCCAAGGGGCAGTTCTATGTGTTTCAGACTGCAGCCTCTGACTTTATTATAGTTTCCTACATTATATAAGTAGATATATAACATAAGAAGTGAAGAAAAAGGTAGTAAAAGAACTAAATTGCTTTCTTCAGACTCAGAGAAATAAAGGCCAACATAATCTTCAAATGGCAGCTTTCCATGGGATTTTACTTCTTGTCATACTCAAGACAGAAAAGCTCACGTTACATGGGCAGATGGTGATACTCAAATTGACAGATCTTCAGAGATCTTTCAAACAGGGTTCTTGTGACCTTTGCCTGGTGGACTGAAGCCTCACTACAGTGCTGCTTGTACTGCAACAAGGAGGACCAAGGATTTGGTGACAATGTTAGCATGATTCTAAGCCTTGCATCAATTCACTGTATTTGCTTAGAATGACTACATCAAGAAAGGAAAATCCTTATATTTTTCTGGAATAAAAAAAAAAAAGCACCTTCAGAAGACAAGATGAGCAGTTACAGATTTGGGATTATCAGGCATTCTGGACAAAACAAAAGCTAGAAATGATGATGTTTTCTATGTTGTTTTTTGGGGTATCTAAATGACATTGGAGATGGTGGAGAATTAAGAGAGAATGGACAATTAAAGCTGTTCTGGCTTCCCGTCTCTGGACTGCAAGTCCCGTCTCTAACTGCCAGTATCCCAAATATTTATCTCAAATGCAAGTGTTTAGAAACATGAAGCTGAAAAGTGAGTTCTAACAGAAGCATACATTGTGGATGCACAAATGCATATGTATTGTGGTACAGGCTATGCAACACAATTTTTAATGATCACTGCAGAATCATATTAGTCTCTTTGTTTAATTTATCTCTGATTACACTTCTTCCACACGTTTGTTCTATGAACATTCAGTTTTCTTTCTCCATTTGCTGCATATACTTTTCAGCTGCAGTTTAGACACTGATTGATGTTTTAAAAGTGTGTCCTTTTGCCTTATTTCTCCCACCTTTGTCTCTATTGCATCTCGCTTCATCAACCCCGCATAAAAAGGAAGGAAAACGTGCCAAATACTGCACATTTGATATCTGAAGTGTACCTGTTGACCTTTGACTGGGATGGATATTTTAATCCCACACTCGAAAATTACCCTTCAAAAGACTTGAATTCAAATTGCCAACATGATATGTCATCTTCTAATTTAATGTGACTGGAATGATAACATTTGCTTTGATGTGCAATGTAATCCAGTGTGACTGATCAGATGCAACCTGCTGTAACACTGCAAAGGGCAATGCATCATGGTCAGAAATTAAAAGCATCCTATTTTCTGGAAGTTGTATTAAAAGGAATCTACCTGAATTTTACATGCTACAGGATTTTTCAACAGCTTTTTAACCCTACAGTGACAAACACCTTAGCTAAATTATTAATTTTCCTTGTCTCTTGGGTCTGACTCTATTGCTACAGCATCTGTATTTTGGCTATTAAGAAATAGGCAAATCTCAAAAGATTGCAGTACGGCTAGCAGTAGGATTTAAATTGTATTAGACTGTTTTGCTTGGAAATAATGCAATTTGCAGCTTTTAATCTCACTGTCTCTCTAGCTGCTTACAGTAGTTACTTCCGTTATCAATGCAGAAAATACTTCTTTGTGGTCTGAGGTGCAGCTCCAGGTGCAGGAGAAAGCAGCACCCAGCAGCACCAGAAATCAGCAGCTGTTTATTTTTCCTCTCCTGTTACTTCAGATTAGAGCACTTTTGGGGAAGACTTTACAGAATGCAGTGTCTCCCCATGTAATCTTATAAATGAATTGCAAACTGCAAAGCAAGTCTCATCCACAGAATTAGGGGTAACTCTTTCTCATCATCTGAAAATGACAGAAAACTGTAATAAAAAAAAAAAAAGAGGAATGGGTAAAGCATATGAGATGATTACCTGGGTGAAGAAGGTGGAGCAAAACCAAAAGAGATCATCTAACTCTTCAGCACAACTATGTAAAATGCTGTTGGAATCACAGAATCACAGAATCACAGAATCCTAGGGGTTGGAAGGGACCTCGAAAGATCATCTAGTCCAACCCCCCCTGCCAGAGCAGTTTCCTGTGACAACAGATTTGCAGTAAAGATCTGATGATCTGCGAAATAGTAATGCTCAGTATTTCTCAAGATGCATTCAGCAGGCCAGGATATTGAACAGAGGCAAGTACTGATGTGAAACCATGGGGTTAAAGCTGTGATACACTGATGTGTCTGGTCATCATATTTATCTGAGTGGTGAGCATTTCACATAGGAAGGATATTTCTTTCTCTAATGTATGGACACTTCATTACACACCTGATCTTATTTTATTTTACTTAAGCTAAATAGGCTGTCAAACACAATTTCTTCTTTCCGAGTAGGAAAGAAATGTAGACATGCTGAAATAGAAAACAGTATGTTTTAAAAATAGATGGCAACTGGAGACTTCTATTTCCTTTACAAACTCAAATAGTTAAACCTAATTCTTTGCTTTCTGGCCAAAGAGCATTAGAGGAACTCAATTCTACTTTTCCCAGGTCCAGTGTACTTCTGCTTCTTTGGGGTTAGAAATTCAGAAAGAGGAGGATAGACATTATGTGAACACAGTGTTCCCATTCTTGCAAAGGCAAGAAGATGTTTTAAAGTATTTACTTAGTCTTCTGATGCAATAGGAATTTCAACAGGTTTTTCTCATTGGGGGTGGGGTGTGAAAAATCAGTGAAACTTACCTAGAAAATAATTTTCTGGTTTAAAGATTTTCATTAAATCCCTGAATAAAAGTTATAATGCATTTATAAAACTAAATTTACAACCCTCACTTGTTAAAGATAGCCCCATGATTGGCAAGTAATTCTGCAACTTGTTAGGATTAAGAGCATTTTGCTAATATCAAACTACATCCCTGGAGATAGTTAAGGTGAGGCTTGACGAGGCTCTGAGTGACCTGATCTACTTGAAGATGTCTCCATACATTGCATGAGGGTTGGACTAGGTGACCTTTAGAGGTCCCTTCTGGCCCAAACCATTCTGTGATTCTACATCTAGAAAAAGTACTCTGATCTGACAGCTCACTTCCCATAAATGTAACCTCTTAAAATGGTCCTCCTTTTGATTCAAATGTCCAACATGATATGCCATTTTCTAATATGAGGTAATTAGAATGATAACACAGACATCCAGATGTGAAACAGTCTGACATGGTTGACCAGCTACGATATGCCATTGTAGCACAGAACAGGACAATGTATTTCACTTGAAATTTTAACCTAAGTTGTCTTTTTCTGGAAAACTGCAACAAAAAAGAAAACCTATATCCCATCTTGCTGGATTGCTGAAGGTTTTAGGGCTGTACTTTTTCTACCATCGTGTTGGTAGAGACTGCTGATGTGATAGGGACCCATCTACCTGTACATCCAAAGAGGAAGTGATGTTCTTTTTTCCTAACTTGTACTGAAAAGCAAGTTACAAAGCCTTTTCCCCAAATACCCACAAAGTCATCCTTACGTGTGTATCCTTGCTGGATGACACCCAAGCTGCCTTCCCCTTTTAATTCACTCTAATTCATCAATATTTATCCTGACCATGTTGTGCCTGCAATTGCAAGTGCAGTTATAATGCTGTGATTGTCACTATACCAAACAGTAAACAGTTATTGCAGTTGAACACATGCATATGGCATGAGAGTATTCTCACTTCTGTATTGTACCCAGAATTTTACACTTTTGTTACCACTAATACTATTAGTGTTAATGGGAAAGTGCCAAGTGTCAAACCATTTTCTGCAAACTTCTATTAATACCAAATGTCTAGGAATAACTATTAAGAAGTCGATTCTATATTTTGTATTGGATTTCTGTCAACTTACATTTTTATTTATCTAAATCGGGAAAGAAATAATTTAAAAGAAAACACACTTCAAGCAGGTTCTGAAAATTTGGTAAGATTTTGCTAAGAACATGTCCTTTAATTCTCATCAATTTCTTCCTTCTGTTCCACAGGGAGGCCCATGCCTTTAGATCTACTCTTTTGTATAGTGGGGAATAGAGAAAGCAGCCCACATGCCCTTTTAATAAAATATAAGCACTCCATGAAGAATTCTGCATGCTTTTCCCAAAAATCTATGCTTAGGACCTTTTCCTCTGAAAGGCCTTTAAAAGAGTGATTTTAATGACTTTGCAGTGGAACCCAACTATAAGCAATGTTGTAAGAAGATCAACTACAGGTTTTAAATGAATAGTTTTTGAAATAAAGAAAATACTAAAAAATAGAGAAAGGTAAAGTATTCTGGAGTAGAAGAACCAGACTGAGCTTCAACCTGGACTAAGCTTGAAAGAATCTTTAAATCAAAGAGAAGAAGGCTGGATTGAGAAAACTAAGAACTGACAAGAGTGGAATGAAAGGATAATGCTCTACTGTGTGATTCTTTTACACACAGGTAAATGCAATGTTTGGAGTAACCTCTTTTTTAAAACTCATACATAATAGATTGAAATTTAGTGGTATAGAAACAGTTTTGAATTCCTTTTGATTTGCTGAACTGTGAATTTAGAAAAGGTACAATTCTTACCAATAAAAATGTAATTTAAAACCAGTATTACATTTAAATATCTATCAATTGATAAAGCAAAACCCAAAAGTTTTAAGTGGTTTTAATAGAAGAATAAAAATGAAACAAAATATGTGTTAATCTGAAAAATGCTCTTCCACTTTTGTTTGACCAACAAACAGAAGAGGCTGTTAGTTGCTCAACCTTACCTCTAAGCACCAAAGCTCAGAAAGATAAAGCAAGGAACAAAAACCAGATAGCTTCCTTCACAAAATTGCACACATTTATATTTCAAAAGAATCACTGCCTTCTAATAATTCAAAGCACCATTATAACTTTTCCCTCTGCTGTAAATTGCTTCCTCTTAATGGCAAGCCTCATTTATCAATATTTTCATTTTTACTGTAGCAATGCTACAGAATCTAAAAGAAGAAAGCCAAAGAAAGAGTGGTAGAAGAATAGACTGAGAGAAAATTAAAATCCTGAAAACAGTGCTGGGCCCAGTCCTGTTTAACATCTTTATCAATGATCTGGATGAGGGGATTGAGTCCACCATCAGCAAATTTGCTGATGACACCAAGCTGGGAGGGAGTGTCGACCTACCGGAGGGCAGGAGGGCTCTGCAGAGGGATCTGGATAGACTGGAGAGTTGGGCTGACTCCAATGGAATGAAGTTCAACAAGGCCAAGGGCCGGGTCCTGCACTTTGGCCACAACAACCCCATGCAGCGCTACAGGCTGGGCACGGAGTGGCTGGAGAGCAGCCAGGTGGAAAGNGTCTTTTCCAACCCAATCTGTTCTATGATTCTATGATTCTACTGAATTTGAAAATTCCTCTTTCTGAAAAATGTCCAAAATATCAGGTAGCTTATTAAGAAATACAGTATGATTTCTACTTGTTTGCCTCATTTGTACATTATTAACTTCCTATTTTGTAAAGAATGGACATGGAATTTAACTGATGATAAAATCTTACCCAAACTAACATAATCACAACAAAAGTCATTTGACATCAGTATATATAGCTGGAAATATAAGAAGCAATAATACTAACATAAGGCACCATGGTGATAGGAACATTATGAGCCTGTAAAGAATGAGGCTTTCCATCACAGCAGCAACCTGTTGGCAGAGAAGATGGGAAGAAAAGGACTTATCCCTTTTTGAGCTTCGTTATAATCTTCCTGCTCCTAAAGGAACAAATCTTTTCTGGAGGAGTTTAAAGTTGAAGTAATAGTAAATTGCTCACAGTTTTGCCCAGCTTACTTTTCTAGGAGGGTGACCGTGTTCCAAAACAGGAGTCCATGGTGCACAACAAAACGTGTTCCATCCTCTTTAGCAGCATATAACCATACTTGTGCACACTACCCAGTATCTTTGAGAACACAGGGGGGTTTCTTCAGGAAAATGGGTTTCCTTACACTTTGTTTATAACATGAAATAATTTCAACCGTTCCTGGTGGAGATGGAAACAGTCAACAGACAAAAAGCACTCTTAATAAACACAGCTTCAGTAGCTGTCAGGAGGAAATTTTGTCAGACAGGTTCCTGCAAATACCTGTTTTATAAAAGCAAGCCAAAAAAATTTAAAAGTTTGTTTGTTATATATTTTTAAAGCACATCATATTTTCATAATGCTGCTTATTTTAAACTCTTACCATATGGTCTGCAAGCAACGAACGCATATGGTTCACATAACAATACCATATGTCTGATAATAATTTGCTGTATATTACAGCAATAACAAACATTCTTAAATTGTAGAGGGACTTAATTTAAATTATGTTTCTCTTCATTTTTTCCATTTATAAACACTTCTGATGACATTTCTGAAGAAGCCTATAAATCCCCGAAACAGCTTAATATCTCAAACTAAAGATTTAAGGAGTATTTTATGGCTAAAACCATGCATTCATCACCGGGAAGAAAAAAAAAAAAATGCTACTGTCCCTTGATAAAACAGGGACAAAAAAAAAAGGCAGAAAAAAAAAGCATACATTCAAATTATAATGCATGCAATCAACAATTTTTTTTTCTTTTAATATTTGCCACTGTCTCAGCCCAAATACTGGGTGTCTGAAGTATGTAGGGTTTTTTCTTTTTTATTTTTTTCTATCATGTTTAGTTCTTTATTGAATCAGCAAGGAAATGAGAGATGAAACACAAGGAAATATGTATGAGACTCATCTGCATCTGCCTTTTTTTTGCTTATGCTATTGTACAGCTATCCTGATCAGAGTCACGTACCACCATGTTAGGTATTCCCTCCTATGGAATACTTATCCCACATGCAGGGGTAAAAAATAGAAGTCCCTCAACATGGAAGCTCATGGAAGGGGAGAAAATGCAATGTCTTTTTTTTTTTTTTCCACTTTGCAGTGACTTATTTGATGGCCAAACACCACAGGAAAAAAAAACACCAACAAACAACAACAACAACAAAAAAAACCAAACATAAATTTGACCTCATTATTAGAGATGCCAGTGACTTTGAACAAGGACATGTGACATGACAGGAAATAAGGAAGAAATACAGCTGTGTCTGGAGGAAACTTTAACCACAGTAGATATAGGGAGGTTAGTTTTCCAAATCAGAACTGATGAAGCCTTTGCTGAGAATGTTATTGCCTTGTGTGCATCTAGAAGGTGATGCAGTAAGAAGAATTCATAAGTTTGGAGATAACTAGAATGCCCAGTGACTTCAACAGAGTCAGAAAATGGAAAAGGAACAGATAACAGACTGGAAGATCTCAGCGACACAGTCATGCAGCTGTCAGAAGTCGCAGTGACCTAGATACATGAAAACATAAAAAAGGGAGAATCCAAAATTCCTTTTTTGGGGTTAAGGTACTTACAAATCATTCAGAAGAAAAAGGTATATATATTGGTGTTCACAGAAAAGAAGGTGGACTAAAGCTGCCAAGAGACTTCCTGTAGTCTCCTACTGTGGTGATGCAGCTCCTTGCCACCTCCTACTGAGCATGTTATTTACCAAGTACTTCCACCAAATGAAAAGAACAACTTAGCTGTTATAGAAGCAGTATGACCTAGATTAAAAAGAATAACCTTCTCATAAACCCCTAGCCTCCTGTAACATCAAGAAAGAAGCTACATATAAAAAAAAAAAAAAATAGTTAGTAATTTCATTTACATGGAGAAATTAAAAAAGGCACAGCTAGGTGCACAGAGAAACTAAGCATTGCTCTATTTACAGCTGCTTAATTGCTGTCAAAGCAATTTCATGCCCCACCATCAAAAGGCAGGAGTGAAAAGAAAATTCCCTCTTTTCATAACACCTACTGCTTAATCTGCAGTTCTTATTCTTTCAACAAAGAAAGCAAAATGGTTCCTTGATGCCTTGATTGTTTATATTAGCTGATAAATAATAGTAATACCACCCAGTTCTTCAGGCTTGTGCTTAAACTGGCAAGTGCCCTCTGGAAGCATCAGCATTAGTTTTGACATACAGCTATGCCTGCAGTCTGGGTAACTGGCCAATCTGGCAACTGAAGAGTGATGGAGATCTGCTTTTAAATCCCTGAGGTCATTGTCATTTCAGTGGATCTCATAACCAAAACACAAAGGAAGAAGAATTGAAATCTGGTGGCATACTTAACATATCTGGCAAATTTCGGTGAGAATAGTCTGGAAAGCTATGACACTTGTGGCAGAGAGCCACATGTGTAATGCAACTGTGCTGAAATTATGATGTATTTTAAAGCAGTATAGTGGGAGAACTGTCAATAATACCTTTTTGACCAAATCTTTTAATTTTTTATAGCAATTATTAAGGCACATACAAAACAATAATTGTATTACTAGTGTGTTAGCTATAGTTAAAGATTTATTTGAATTTTAGTAAAGTGGGTAGATTTTAGATAAATATAGTTCCTGATCCAAATGACCTATACTCTAAGACAGTGGGTATCTGTTGCCACCATTCTGCACACAGAGTCCTTGATTTGAATGTATTTGAATGGTACTTGAGCCTAGTATAAGGTTTTATTTTCATAGCAGTGACAATATGATCTTTATATTTCTGTCCACAGGATTTTTTTATTTTTTATATCTCTACCAAATTCTGTTGTGTTTTTCCTACTGCATCCTGAGATTGATGTAGTAATGAAAAGAAAATTTTCTGTCTTGAGAAAAGACAAGGGTGTATTAGATGCCACAGGCAATAACCATAGCCAGGAAATCATCTAAAAAATAACAAGCCAAGACAAAAGCCAGTTCCCCCTACAGATTTGTTATGCCCATAGAAAAATTAAAACAAGTCTCAGAAGTTTACAGAGATATAGAAATCAATGCAATGTTTCTGAAGGAAGAAGAATAACGTAACTCCTTAGTTTAAAACTCATCTTAATTGGTACACTGTCTGTATCACACGTAGATAAATAGCTTCTGTAGTAAACAAATACACTCTTTCTGTTTTCCTTCACTACCTTGAAAGACAGCTTAGACCATATTTCTCCCTTTCCTAGGGAGTTTGTTTTCCTGGCCAGAAGTCAAAAGCTCCTATGTCCCTCATAAAGTCTTAGTTAACATGTAGAGATAAGACAGGAAAGTTGATGTGGTAGCATTTCATAGCATTTTCCCTGACTAGGACTTTCTACATGTCCTTCTCGTTAAGGGAAAACTTTTTTTTTTCCTCTTTTCTTCAAAGTCTGATCCCTTTCAGCAGGACTTCTCTAGATAGGACTGAATTCACATTCTTTATACTCTGAGGCACAGTGTATGTCAGATTTTGCATCAGCGCCTGTTATATCCCAATTAGCTCATTGAAGATGTCTAAGAAGTACTGGACAAGTGAGCTCCTTCACATAACCTTAATTAAATTTTCAGGTTTAACTTATGTTTGTCTTCAGGATAGTTGAAGGTTTGTGCTTTTTTCTTTTCAGGATTCAACATGAAACATA
Source organism: Chloroceryle aenea (assembly GCA_013399075.1). NCBI lineage: Eukaryota > Metazoa > Chordata > Aves > Coraciiformes > Cerylidae > Chloroceryle > Chloroceryle aenea. Next base: position 79,523 of record VWZY01004680.1, read on the forward strand.
TATATTTTAAAAAATAGTGTTGAAAAACATGATTCTATATCAGTTACACTGAAAGACGTTTTGTTTTAAACTTACTGGAATGGATGAGAGAAGTAAGAAATGTCACTGACTTCCTGAAATACTCGCAGAAGCTATGCAAAAGTAGCCTAGCATAAAAACATATACATAAAAAAGTACTGATCATGTGGTGTTTGGTTTTATAGTACTTGCATAGGGTGATAGGACTTTTTCAATGCTACATAACACAGTGGTATCAGTCAACTTACCTCAGAAAAGGCTTTCTGAAGCATAATGGAGAGGAGCACATGCATTTGAGAAAATCTATTTAATTTGTAGACATCACAATTATTTACCTGCTTGTAGGAGTGATGCTATGATTTCTTTGACCTTTTAATTCATGTTATTTTTCTAAGTAACACCAGAAAAATTACTAGTAGAGCCCTTATCCAGGTAACTTTTTTATTAACTTCATTTCCCTTTCCTTGAATAATGAGTGCAGGCTGAAGACGAAGGAGTTCAGATTATGTTGTTAAAAGATGGCTTTAATCTAAAGAGACAGACTATTTAGTCATTGTCTGATTCATTAGCAGCAGTATTTTCATTCTAATGCTCTCCTTCAACATAGTAGTAAATCTTGCAAGGTTAACTTTTAAATGCTAGGTAATAGACTGTCATCCGTTTTCAGTAGCAGTCCAAAGCTCATGTTTAGTAATGACTTTTGCCATTTTAGTATCAATTCTATGTTTTCACAGGTAATTAAAGTACCTGCTTACTAAACAGATTTAGCATAACTTTGCTGATCTTTAGTGATAGAGCCTGCTTGTTTTTACACGCATTCATGTTGAAAACAGTTTGCAGTGGCAAGAGATGATTAATCATTAAGATCAACATTTAATGTGGCAACAGTATATGAAAAGTTTCTCTAAGGATGCAATTTTGAAAGCCAGAGAATCGATCCTAAGTCACTAAAAGGAACACGGACTCCGCTCTGCTTGCTATTCAGGTTCCTGCTGTGCTAGTGTCTCCAATGAAGGACAGGGCTTGCTCAGAGTGCTTTGGCTTGAATGCTTGAACATCCTGAGCAACTGTGTTCATGTGTGGTGATTCACATTGAAGCTGCTTGGCCTTGAACCACATGTCTAAGGGACATGGAAGTATTTCGCTACAAAGATGGAGAGCTGGTGATACTATTTCAGGGATCATTTGTAACAAAGCATTAGGTCAGATCAGTTTGTTGTTAATCTACTGTCTGTACTAGTTCCTGTCTTTATTTGGTCATACCAAAAGCTGATTAGCTTTGGGATAGAAAAAGTTTATGCACGACCATCCCTTTTTGTGCTTCAAGTGATTTTCCTGCTAGTCATAAGCTTTGTGTTCTCTGAGGTTGCTAGTAGTCATTTGTATGAACGGTAATAAGATTTCCTTTCAGCAAAGGACTTCCACAGCTCTTCAGAGGAACCTCTAATTCATGCAGAAGAACAATCTCTTGCGTATAATACAATATTGATGACATGAAGATCATGGACTCAAGACTCTGGCTCCTGCCCTTTAATATTTGCCCTCACAAGTAAATGCTGTAGTCATTTTGATGAGAGATTTCCCCCACATCTCTTTAACATTTACAAACTGCAAGTGAAGGACCAAATTTGGGTTAGGGGAAAGAGCACATAGGTGTGCTGAACTTACTTCTTATTCATGTGGCAATACTACTCTGTAAGATGTACCAGCCTCAGTGATATTTCTGCTATGCCTGTACACTTACATAAAAAGGAATTTTTAACAAAACCCAAGTCCTACAAATGTTCATACACAGTCATCTTTCCTACAGCATGGGCTTTTTTCATGTTTTGTTTTGTTCTTTTTTAATAATTCAATTGATGTAACTGTAAAAGTTGACTTAAAGGACTTACGGTTTTAAACTTTTGTGGTGAGTTGACGCTGGTTTGCTGCCAGACACCCATCCAGCTGCTCTCATGACCCTCCAGGACAGGTTGAAAAACCCTGTGGGTGAAGATAAAGACAGGAAGATTTCTTACAAGTTTTCATTACAGGTAAAACACACTTGATTAGGGGAAAATTAACTTAATTTATTGCCAGTTTAAAATAGACTATGATGTCAAGAAACAAAAGCAAAATGGAAAACAGCTTCCCCCAACCTCTCCCTTCACCCCACGTTCTACTTCATTCCTTCATTCCCAACTCTTCTACCTCCTCCCTCCCCAAGCATCTCAGGCAGAATGAGGAGTTGGGGTATGTGATCAGTTCATAACACTTTACCTCTGTTGCTCCTTCCTCATCATGACTTTCTCCTGCTCCAGTGTGTGGTCTGCTCCACAGAATACAGTCCTTCACTAACTGCTCCATTGTCGGTCCTTCCTGTGGGTTGCAGATCTTCAAGAACAGTTTCAGTGTGGGCTCTGTTCACAGGTTGCAGTCCATCAGAAACAGAGTGGTCTAGCTTGGGTCCCCTACAGGCCACAGTTTCTCCCTGGAGCCTGCTCCAGTGTGGGCTGTCCATGGGCTGCAGCTTCCTTCAGGGCACATCCACTCGTTTCATCATGGAGTCCTCCATGGGCTGCAGTGTGGACATCTACTCCACTGGAGTCATCCATAGGCTACTGAGGAACAGCCTGCTTCTCTGTGATCTTTTCCTGAGACTGCAGGTAAATTTGTGCTACAGTGCCTGGAGAACCTCCTCTCCCTCCTTCTTCACTGACCTTGATGTCTGCATAGTCCGCTCACATTTTCCTCTCTCTGTCACACCTGCCACGTGGTGTTTTTTACCCTTTTGTAAATATGATGTCACTGAGAAGCCTCCGCTGTGCCCCGCAGTGGGCTTCTTTTGGAGCTGTTGGAACAGGCTGGGTGCAGCACAGGGCAGACTTTGGTCTCTTCGCACTGAGGTCAGTTTTGCAGCCTTCTCTTAATCCAAAATCTTGCCATGTAAACCTAATACAACTATTTTTGGTTTTCAAAGAAATTTTAAAATAATACAACTAAGCAGTAAATCTGTAAATTATCATCCTACAATCATTCTCATCAAACAGGAAGACAAAATATCTTCAGATGTATCGACAATGTACTTAAATTAGCTTTTTTTTCCTTTATCCTGCTAAGCCTCTTTTTTTTTTTTCTCAAATGACCTCTAAACTAACCTTCATAAATACTTTTATCAGTTACTCCATTTCTGCAGAAATTTCAAATATTCTTTCTTCTTCATAACAATTCTGTTAAATTCAGATAATTATTTTTGATACCACCCTTATCTTTTAGAGATACTGACATTTAAAGTATTTTAGTGTTGACTTCTTCATTAATATTTTTTCTTGATGATGGCTTAAAATTGTATTGCTGCTTCTAGAAGTGATTATACTTTCTTCTTAACGATATATTAACAAATAAAAACCTTAATTTACTGTATCCAATTATTATCTACAAGAGTTCAGTGATAAACTTACCTTCAACATTATGCTTTGATGTCTGTCAACTATTATGCAAATATAGCTCCATAAGAACATTGACAAATTATGGATTATTTACTGAAATTTTAGAAATAATTTTATTACCTGTAACCTATAATTATGCTGAAATACAAATCATCATGAAAAGTATTGTATTTTTTTTCCAAAACAAAATTGTAAAGGGAATGAAACTGCAAAATCAAGAATGACAACCCCTATATTTTTCAAACTTTCAGCTGTTATACATAAGTCCTTTTAGGAAGAGTATTTTACATCCTGCAATTTGTACAATTTGGAGCTGCTCCTCATTTAAGTTCATAACAAATTTTGCATGTGACTCATCCTCTCAATTCCAAAAATAAATCTTCCTTTTTCCTGCAATTTTGCGTAATTGGCCTCTGATAAGAGTAAAAGAATTATGCAAACATTTGATATGCATTAAGGCAGCTGTTTGAGACATATGTGATTTCAAAAAATGACTCGTATTTCTGTTTTGAAAGAGTAGCACGTCTTTGTCATGATGCATTTTTAAAGGAAGGCTGAGCCTAAAAGCTCAGAACTTACTTTAGTTAAAAAAAATTTTGTAAAATTGGGTACTGATATGTTGCACATTGAAAAATACAAAAATATTGTATTTCATAAGTTTTGAATTAAACTGTATCTATGCTGATTTGTACTGAACTATGTCAGCTGTACAACTATAAAAGTAGGGTCCTCAGCCATACATAAATCTATTACAAAAATGTAACTGCTACGAGATCCATAGATTTCCATCAAAACAGGAACAAAGAATCCCATCAATATTGCAAAGGATTCCACAGAAAATAATTCTCAGGGACAGATAAAAAATATCTTTTCTTAAGGGGTTATAATATTACAATAGAGGAAAATGCTTCATTTTGTAACTATATTTTACGTGTATAGTATCTCCAATGTAATTTAGATATTAAAAAAAAATAATTATTATATAGTTTTGGTTCCTTTGATCCATTACATGTATTTATTTACTGTTTGAGCCAACAAACCAAAAAATCAGTCTTTTGCATGGGTCTAGCTAATATGCTTTCCTGGACCTTCCAAGGAAGCTGTGTATAAACAGGAAATGCAAATTCAATTTATAAACACAGTGTGATATGAAAGAAGACAATTATTCAAAATGAATAAAAATAATTGTCTGCTGAGTTCATACAACAAAAATGGATAGAAAGCAACTTGTCTGATTGCTTATTACTGAACTGAGTGTGGATATAGAAGCAATCAGTAAAAAGCTGCTCTTCAATTCCAGCATTTTTATAGTATTTGAATTTAAATAGATATCTGAGTTTTCAGTAATGTATAGACTTGGAGAATTAAAGAGCTTGTGTTATATAAGGGATGCTTTATTAAAGCTTCTCACACACATTAAGATTTTTCTTAAAATTTTTGTCTTTCCTGCATATATCTTATGACTCAGACAGACCATACTATGTGTCAGATAAAACACATGAAGGCAGATAAACTGCACTGTGGCATTTTGGGGTTTCCAGAGAGATTTGTTTAGAAGAAATGCTAGAATTACATACAACCTTAAGTGATCATGAGCAGATCTTCTACTCATTATTTTACACTCTTTAGTCTCATGATCCCATAATGTTTTAAGATTATTCTTTCATTTTGTGCATAGGATGGTTTCATTTCATTTCATAATATTCAATGCTATTCTTTGTGGGTTTTTAGCTTTCTGTAGTGTCTGCCTCTAATTCTTATTTCATGGAGCCACCTCAAACTCCGAAGGCAGATTTATGAATTTCTATGGGAACTTCTCTGTTCCATTCAGAAAAGTATCACTAGAACTCTTCACAATTACTATTCAGTTATTGAATTTATGTCCACAATGTTCCCCTGAAATAAGAAAAAATGTCATTATGTCTGTTTTTCAGGCGCAGAAATGAGTTGTAGGGACATATGTTAGCCAGAAATACATACCTGGATGTCCAGTTGTTAGAACTTGATTTTTCCAGTACAAATACCATGGTATATTCAAATTGCAGCTGTTGTACCATGGAGTTTGAACATTTATATAAATGTGGCAGAAGAGTCCTCAGAAAATGACAGAAAAAAAA
>VWZY01004680.1:85129-221303 GCA_013399075.1 Chloroceryle aenea
TTTGTTGCATGATGTTAGCATTCACTTTTATCACAGCAGAATCCATCAGAAATTAGTAAAAATAATGAGCCCAGCTGAAAACTCTAGCTTAGGTTTTTCTTAACCCATCGATTCCTAGAAAGTAAAATGTCATCCCGTTTCTCTTTGTAATTTTCCATGCTTCTAACGCTCTCCCCAAATAACCACTACTGACCACATTCTCCTTTGAGCTGACAGAAGTAATTGGTTGTCTACTGTGATCTTCACTAGTATCTCATGTAGAGAGAAATGAGATATTTTGCCGCTGGTTTTCATAATAGTTCTGACTGAAAAACAAAGGTGGGATTAGGAAACAGTTTTCTTGTGGTCTTTTAAGGAATGTAGGCTGTAATAAAACCAGACTTTTACTCAGTTCTTTCCAATTACATTATCACTAACTCTGTCTCTGACTGCCTTTGCTGACTTCTACTTCACTGTACTATAGCAACTCTTCCTACTCTTCCAGACCCCTAGCCAAGATGTTCATCACATGTACAGCACCAGCAGACCCTCAGCACCTTTCTCCAGAACTGCCTGTCCCTGTTCCAGGATTTTCCCCCATCCCTCTGTTCACAGGTTCTTCCTTTCAGTTTCTATAGCCTCAGTACAACTCTTCCTTTGCTCCTGATTTCTTCGTTCCTTTCATCTTGTCTTCCTTACCCAGTCAGGCAATATTCAGTGGTGTCCAGCACTGAGCTTGGTGCCTTTTCTAGCACTAGGCTGAGGCGAGGTTAGCATGAAAAAAAACCTCCTCAGAGAACTGTGAGAGATCCCTCTGTCAAATCCCTGCAAACTACACTTTTGTGGTTAATTGTATAGCTGTTAGACAAGTTCAGACAGATGTCACAGTGACAGAAAAGGCACATACTACACATGCAATTTTCAAGTTCAAGGCATGGATTTACTTACACTATCATCAAAGAAAAGATCACAATTTTTTTTTTGTGTGGACAAGCCAACAGTTTTTTTTACTGGTATCATTCTTGGAAAGAGCTAAGCCATTTTGCTTGGCAAAATCCAAACAAATTCACTTTGTAGCAGGCACTCAGCATGAGAAATTTCAGTCTGACTGGTTAGCTTGGCAAAGTCTTAAGCGTATGAACACAAAATGTTGTAGCAGGAGGCATTGGCTCCTTAATGACATACATTCTTACAGAGAGCGAGGCAAATAGACTCTCCTTCATCTCTTTGATTTCAGTCACATTTTCCTCTAACTTTTCTGTTATTCTTAACTGCTGTTTCAAATTATAGATTTTCTCTTTCCTTCAAGAAATTGCCAGAGTCTAAGGAAGAGAAAATGCTGGATCTATACTGGAACATATGTTGAATTCTGAATAGTTTTGGGTTTTTTTTTCTGTTTTCAACACAGTTTTCTCATACAGACTAGTGAGCAGCCCAAACAAAGCTTAGATTTCACTTACTGAAGTATAATTTGACAAAAATGTATAAAGTCTGCTAGGATTCCTTCTATCTATATTGAGAAAGGGAAATAATTTCCCCCCTCTCTTCCTTCTTCCCCCATCTTGTTAAAAAACTTTGCTATGACTGTTCAAAATAATCAATGCATCTAACAGCGGCAGGTAAAAATGTGCTGCTATGTTATTTTTTAATGTAAGTCCTAGGTGTTGAAACTAATCTGGATTTGTATCTGTAGTAAAAGAAATTACTCTCCTGTATGTGAATATTCAGTTCTTGAATTTTCAGATAATTTTAACTTTTTGCAATCTTGAGTCACTGAATCTGCATTTGCATTTGGCATTCAGGGCCCTTTTATTATATATAGTACAGTCATATGCCATATTCCATAAAGATTCATAAGAGGAAACACTGCACATGGCTGGATACAGATAGCAGAAGAAAGCTTACACCACATAGAAAGTCCCCAACTATCCTACAGGTGAGGATTCTGAATGCTGTCCACTTTCTCCCCAACTCAAAGATCTTTGTCTCCAGAAAAATTATGATACCTGTTGCAGTATCTTGCCTGATCTGTTCCAAAACATATGGGTGGAAGCTTTTAAATGAACTTAAAACTGAATGTGACAAAAGCTCAAAACAGTCATCTTGTAATAAGAGGCCTGACAAACGAGTAGAAAGACAGTGGTGTCAGGCTAGAGTATGTACTTGCTTTTTGATGAAGTCTAAAATAGACTTCTCTTCTCTTGAGTTTACCTGCAGTATAATACACTGAAAAAACGTATTTCTGTTATTTCACTTCCCTATCACAAAACTATTCCAAGAAGCACAAGTAGCATAGCAAATTTATTTTAGAAGATTCACCTTTCAAATATATCATGGAAATAGGAGTGAAAAGAATTCCTGCAGAGGGTACACTCTGTCCCTACATCCCAGTCGTTAATGAATATGTTGAAAAATGAATATGTTGAACAAGACTGGACCCCCAGGGAACACCACACCCACTCTAACCCATGACATGATGGCAACATCACATGATTGTAAGAAGCATGATCAGTTTAGGGGAAAAATGTTTTTTCTAGCTGAAGCTGGGCTAGTACAAAGGAAAGGAGAGTGCAGCTTTCCATTTTTCATACTATTAAATACCTGTCAAAAATACACATATATTAGAAATCCACATCTTAATATATTTGACACCTTTCACTTTAGTATTTCATTCAGCATGGACAAGCAAGCTGTCTGTATAAAACCCTTCTTCCTTCTTTGTGTGCATGCCCCAATCCTGCAGCTTAATATTTAAAAAAACAGATAAAAGAGTTGAAGTAAAAATAAGTATTTTCTATTGTCCTGGCTATAAACTGTGCTCTCTTTCTCTCTGAATACCCCTTTCCTTTTTCTTTCATACTTTTAAATAGTTTATGTAAATACTTGATTATCAACCTCATATGAAACATGATTACCAATTAACTCCCAGACTGTACTTCTTGGCAGTCGGTTCAGAAGTGAAACAGCCCTCTGTGCATTCTAAAAAAAAGAAAAGCATGAAATATTTCTATAAACATTTTGCTTGCCCCTAAAAGGGGATAACCTTTTTTTTTAATTATTTTTTAAGTCCAGCTTTTGGGGGGGCTTTGTGATGTAAATGGTTTGATCAAATCTTAAGGAATGTGTCACAGAACTGCTGTCTGTCATAAAAGCAATCACGAGGAGAGGAAAATAAAAGGGAGGGGGAAGTTGCAAAGATCTTCTAATTATCTCAATCTGCTATGTTAATGCAGTTGTGTATAAAGAAAGATACATACTTGTCTTCTTCTCATGGATTGAACTGTGCTGTCTTGCCTAGATCCATAGCCTGTGGTCTTCATTTGCGTACTGCTTTTGTCACATGTATCAATCATTGTTATATGCCCTTTCTTGGAACATAAAGAAAATAAAATCATACATTACTCCAGGTATGAATAGACAAATAGGCAAATGTTGTTATAACTGTAAGAAGAGTACAGGTGTTGCAATGAACAATTAGAAGGGAAAAAAAGAAGGCAGGAAAAAAGATTAGTCTTTTCTCAAGTAAGGAAAGCATTCATGATGTCTTTCCTAAACATATTTCTTCTTAATAGAGTCAAGTTATATCTTGATGAGCATTCACACAGACTTGGAAAATTATGATCCACAAAGATGGAATGGATTTTTTTTTTCTTCCAGATGAGAACCTTGAAAACAGAGGTACTTCTAAGGAATGGGGATAGTTCAAAAAAAGCATATTCATAAAGGAAGGATATGAGGATCTCATTAGTTATCTTAGTACTGCTGTCACTTACTAGGCAAAGCAGCATGCAAGGCATAATCTTCCCATTGTTTTATTATGGACAAATTCCCAGATGAAAACAATCACAATTTCATTAATTAAAAGTTTACATTTAGGAAGAGAGATTAAATACTTCTGGAAGAACAAATTTCAGCATCTGTTTCAATCATGTAGACTACTATGACCATTTCTAGATAACAAAGGTATATATGAGACTAGTAATATTCCCATCTCTTTGTCTTTTTCTTAGGCATTGAAATTTAAATGAAAACATTTAAATTAGAACTGTTCCCTCCTCATCCCCCTTATTTCTCCCTTTCAATTGTCAATTTTGACTAGTATGCTCTAAGAGCAGCACTTAAACTAATTGCAGTTTTTGCTTTTGCTTCACCCACCATTTTCACTTCACCATTTTGTATCTTCACATAAGAGAAAGGGTGACCTGCTTCCTCTGAAGGTGATGCTAATGTAGTTCAATAAATGACAGAGAGAACAGAGTAACCTGAAATGGTGCAAGCCATATCAGAAAGGCATTTCATTTTTTTCTATTATGAAAACGAGATTTTCCTTTAAGTGTGTTTATTGAGCTGCAGTAACATAATGTAAAGTAACACAGACTTATCAAGATGACCTCATTCATCATCCCGAGGTCACCTAAAGATGTTGGAAGCATTCTGAGCATTGGTTAAAGAAACACAATTTTTCATGAAAGAGATTTCTTAGTTCCTTTGGGATTGACCCTTTAAACTACAGCGCACAGCTAAAGGATGAGCAGAGCCTTTACATCAGCTCTCAGCATTAAGTCTTCGCACAGCACCTGTGCAGAAAGGCAGTTACAGTTTGAAGAAATGTTAACTGTGTTCAGCTGTATGGACTGAGGCTTTGTACCTGCTCTACTGTTGTAACTGGCAAGGAGGAGGAAAAGTGGGCATTGCAGCAGGTAGAAGAGGTATTTCATGAGGGTTTGGATCCGACCCATACATTTTGACCAGGGCACAGCTGTTTGGATGAAATTTACTACATGCAAACAATTTGAATGGCCGGTATTTTTAGGTTTTTAGTTGCTTCTCCTGCTAGCCAAAATTATTCAAATGTGCTTAAGAACAGTGTTTAGAAGGAATTGATGGGGGCTAGACAAGACAGCCAGCCGCTAACGCCAAAATGTGCCTACGGGTTCAGAGCAAACAGTGCCTCTCGCAACTGCTCCATGCCTCTGACCATATGTCGTTCATCTGTTCATCTCCCCAACCATTCATTTGGACTACAATGTTGAACTGCTCCAAATAAGCCTCCCAGGGAGTCTTCCCTCAAAGATGCAGAGTACAGGGCTGTATTATCTGAGCTGAGCCAATCTGACCTCTCCAGACATTTTTTAATAAAAACAAGGTGGAAAACTTCCTGCCTCAGTCAGCATCTCATGTGGCCCAATCCCTCACCCAGAGTGTTGTCTTCTATAGTTCTTTTAATTCTCTTCTCAAGGCTATTGTTTAACTGCCCAAACCCTTGGGTGCCCATTTATGTTAGGAAATTTCAAATTAGACAAAGTTTCCCTGGTCTCCTCTACTCCTGGAAAACCTGTTCATCTAGAGCAGTCAGTTCATGGCTCTCCTCCATTTTATCAGACTAGAGAGAATTTTGTAGTTGCTGCTCAGACAAAAATATCATTTCTAACAATAGTTCATCATAAATTCTTTTTGGGAAGCTTCCAGATGTTGCTTTAATTCATTTCTTGGAGTCTCCTGGCTCAGTTTTAAACCTTGTTTTAATTCCTTTTGGTCCTATATCAATTCCTTTTGGCTATTTTTATATCTATGAGCATCTCCATTATTTATTGCATATTGATTCAACAGCAATATGAACACACAATCTGCTTCACTGGAAAGCAGATCTCACTGCTACCACCAGTTTCATTGCTTCCTGTATTTTTGATCTAATGGATTGTCTTTATTATGTGGGAAAGCTGTTTCTGTTAGTGAAGTATGTCTTTGATGAGGTCTTAATAAAACAAAGAGTGAAAAGAGTTTTGTTCCCTAAAACACTGAAGGTACAAAAACCAGGAGGCATTTCTTCAATCTAAACATCACTTTCTTTTTTCCCTCAGTCCAGTATCCCAATGAAATTTGTTTTCTATCTCCCTCCTTCCTCCTGAGGCCCAGCTCAGCACTAACAGGGACAGTTCTGGGACAGCAGGATGCTGACCCCAGGGCATCTTGCTAATTCCCCGGCCACTGGCTCTTCCCAGTCTTTCCTCAGGCACTGGCTACTGATCCAGCATCCAGAAAAAGGGATTTTAATTGTTCCCTCCTGTGCTGAGACAAAAGCAGGTTCTTTGATTCATGGCTTGGACTCTTTGTTTTACAGCAGTAAAGTAACATGTCAGCTTTATTTTGGGCATTTGCACACCACCACCTAACCTCAATTTACATCATTTTATTGGCTGGTGAGTTAAAGTATGTCTATAGAAATAATCCATTGTTTCTTCCTCACAGTTTACCTCCTTAATTTTGTACTCTGAACAGTTTATTGTTACCATTGTCAATATATATATTATATGAATAGAAATTTACTAGTAGCAAGGTAACAAAAATCAGTGTCTTTATCACAATTAGTTGAAGATCTTAGTGAAGAAAATGAGTTCCTAATCATCTTGGAGACAAATAATACAGAAAATATTGAGTTTCTTTAAAAAGTATATGCAACTTAAACACTAATAAAGGTACACTTTGTTTAGAAAAATCTGTTTGCAGTAATGCAAATCAGAAGACAGTACTAAATATGACAATCTTATATATCCAGAAGAAAGTTTCTTCATTACAACAGAAAAAAATAAAAGCAAGCTACCCCCAATTCCCCCAAATATAAAAGGAAAAAATAATTTGCATCATCCTAATCACAAAACATGTTGTATTCCTGATTTTAATTCAGCTGCACTTTTGTGAAGAATAGTAGAGAATCATTGAGCCTAAGAGTATCCAGCTTCAAACAGCAGGGGCTTTTTTTCTCTTTCAGGCATAAGTAGCACTTAAGACACTTGAAATAGTAAAGCTTCTGATTCTGTTTGTAAACTTCCACCATCCAGACTTCATTACCTTTCACTGTCTTCCAACAGATAGAAGAAACACAGTAAAGGTGTAAGTTCACAATGATTTTGTATCACCTTAAACTACATAATCATAGAATTGTTTAGGTTGGAAAGAACTTTAAGATCATCAAATCCAACCACTAAGCTAACATGGCCAATTCCACTGCTAAACCATGTCCCTAAGCAATGTATCTCCACAACTTAAAAATATACCCAGGAATTCAACCACTTCCCTTGGCAGTCTGTTCCAGTGCTTGATAACCCCTTCTGTGAATAAATTTTTCCTAATATCCAATCTAAACCTCCCCTGGTTCAACTTCAGGACATTTCCTCTTGTCCTATCGCTTGTTACTTATGAGAGGAGACTGACACCCACATCTCTCTCTACAAACTCATTTCAAGTGTAGAGAATGATAAGGTCTCCCCTCAGTGTCCATTTCTCCAGACTAAACAACCCCAGTTCCCTCAGCCTCTCCTTACAAGACTTGTGCTCTAAAGCCTTCACCAGCTTAGCTGCCCTTCTTTGGACACGCTCCAGCACCTCAATATCTTTCTTGTAGTGAGTGTCCCAAAACAGAATGCAATATTCAAGGTGCAGCCTCATCAGTACAGGGGGACAATCAGCTCCCTAGTCCTTCTGGCTACACTATTTCTGATACAAGTCAGGATGTCACTGGCCTTCTTGGCCACCTGGGCACACTACTGGCTCATATTCAGCTGGTTGTCAACCAACACCCCAAGGTCCTTTTCTTCCAGCCTCTATTCCTCAAGCCTATAGTGTCACATGGGAATTTTGTGACCCAAGTGCAGGACTCAGCAATAACTCATACAATTGGGCTTGGTCCACTGATCCAGCCTGTCCAGTTCCCTCTGTAAAGCCTTTTTACCCTCAAGAAGGTCAACACTTTCTGCCCAATGTGGTGTTGTTTGCAGACTTACTGAGGGTGCACTCTATCGCCTCATCAGTGTAACTGATTAAGATATTAAGCAGGAGTTGCCCCAGTATAGTGGCACATGAACTCCCCCAATCAAGGACACAGTTTTCTATGATAAGTACATTTAAGGTATATAAGAAAAGCACCTCTTTCTGAAATACAAAGTAAAAGAATTTTACATGGGGTTTGTTAAACGTTTTTACAAAGGAAATTATTTTTGGTCTAGGGACAGCTATAGTTTAGTTAATCAAGTGTTATTTGACTTTATGGTCTTAACAACAAAGAAAGGTTCTCTTTATTCCTTTCAGGGTTATGAAAAGAGTGTAAGAGGTGCTTTCTCTTCAAACTTTCACTCCTGCGTTCCCTTCAGTACCAAAGCCTTCCCATCTCTGCATCTTTCCTTGCCTATTTCTACCACGTGCTTTGTATAAGTCTAGTATCACATAGCAGTAGGCCAGCTTGATGGAGAAAGCCAAACATGAAAAATTGGAAGCCATCCTCAATCATTCTAGGTTTACCCTATGCCTTTCATGCATGTTTTCTTCCCACCCCCCTGTGCAGTCCCGTGTACTACCACCTCCCAGCTTTTCTGGCCACTGCTTTTGTCTGACTCCCATATTGCCAACACAAACTGTGTTACAGGAAATCGATCCATCACAGCCGATTTGTTGTCAAAACTACGTTAACCTGTTACAGTCAAATTCTTTTCTTTCTTATATCTTAACATAGAAAATAAACTCTTTTTAAGCCTATTCCTATTACAAATGGTTTCACTTAAGAATTGGAAGATATAAACTGCTCCAGATCTGGATGGTGTGAAATGAAATTGTTCTGAATTTAAATGATTTTATAACATTGTAGCATATATTTTAGTAGCTTAACATCTCTCTTATATAGTTAAAAGTACAATGTTTGAGTCACTTGGCACTTTTCACACTTGAATGGGAATTTCTGTATGGAAATATATGATTCATGCTGCAGAAAGGAATATTATCAGTAATACTTATTATTTGCATTATATTAGTGTTTACCAGTAAAATTTGGCTGAAGGCCCCACTGCATTAATAAGTTCCAGCTTGAGCAGAACTTAAACATTACTCCATAAATAGTCCTGTATGTGCTTAACTAAATTCATTAACACTTCATAAGGTCAACTATGAATCTGTATTTAATATTCTCCTTCTGTATCCACTTTCTGCTTGCTGAGCAACAAAACTTAGGTTTTCCTGAATGTGTTTTTAACAGAGACAGTCAGCCACTGTAGTAGAAATGAGCAAGATACCACAGACACTGAGTGTTCTCAGTGATGTCTCAAAGTTGTCTTTCACTGTACCCTTTCTTATCTCACTCACATCAGCCTAAAAAGAGCCCAGGTACCTTCCAGACCCTGTGGGAGATGAGCTCCCCACTGCCTTCTGCAACCACCTGGAAAACACCTCTGCACTTCCCTAAATAGCCCCTTTTCTGATTGATTTATGTTTCTCTCTTATCACCCATTCTAAGGTTTAAAAAGAGATTTTTCATTCTTCAAAGCTATGTTGCATTCCTAGTCATGAAGTGTCTTGCTGAGATGGAAAACAAAAACCAAGAGACCAGTGCATAATACTTACTACTTAAATCTCAGAGTTTGGTTTATCACTTGAAAGGCTTAAACAGAGTCTTTACTGGTTTCTCCCCCTCCCCTAAATATTTATGCTTAATGTTAGCCAGCTTTATAATATGTTCTCATCTGCAGGTGATTTTAAATATCTCTAAGGATTCAGTTTGTTGGGTTTTGGAAAATACTACTACTTTGATTCGTGGATACTGAAAGGAGGCTGATGTCTCTACTCTTCACATAAAGGATAGGAAAAAAAATTCTTCTATGACAGCTGCTGATATGCAATGCATTCACAAGAAAATTGCTTGTCCACCAACCCACATACCCTCATAGTCCCAGCCTTCATGCTTAGCCTTAAAAAATTGTCATCCACCCTTTCTGGCATATGATGTACAGTGAGCAAAAGTTCAATACACTTCAGATTTGAAAGGAAGTGTGAAGTTAGGGGACAAATAGAAGTATCAGAATGCAGAATAAATATTGCTGCATGTCACCAACCAAACAAGCAAATGTACAGTAAGGAATTTATGACAACAGCCCTGCAAGAAAGAGATTTTGTTGCCTCAACTAGAAATAAATGATTCAACAATATGAAGAAATCAGAAAAATAACAAACAGGAAACTAGAGACTGCAGAGATCAACCTGTATCTACTGGGCATCCTGAAAAGCAGGGCTCACAGAAGCTAGTGACAGCAAGTGGCAATCTCCTACTCTGCTCTGCCCTGCCCTGGTGAGGCCACATCTGGGATATTGTGTCCCGTTCTGGGCTCCTCAGTTCAAGAAGGACAGTACAGAGTCCAGTACAGAGCCCAGTACAGAGCCACAAAGATGATTAAAGGAGTGGAACATCTCCCTTTTGAGGAAAGGCTGAGGAAGTTGGGTCTCTCTAGCTTGGAAAAGAGGAGACTGTGGGATGACCTCATTAATGTTTATAAATATGTAAAGAAGGATGTAACGAGGACTTTCTCAGTGACATCCTGTGATAGGACAAGGGGCAACAGGTGCAAGCTGGAACATAGGAGGTACCATGTAAACGTAAGGAGAAACTTTTTCACAATAAGGGTGAGAGAACACTGGAACAGGCTGCCTAGGGAGGTTGTGGAGTCTCCTTCTCTGGAGACATTCAAAACCCACCTGGACATGTTCCTGTGTGACCTCATCTAGGTGATCCTTCTCTGTCAGGGGGGTTGGACTAGATTAGCTTTCAAGGTACCTTCCAGCCCCTAACATTCTGTGACTCTAATGTCTTGGTTTCTGAATGCTCAGGGAAAGGGCCTGGATGGATACTCACCAAATTCCTGTTTAGCCAGAAAAAATTCCTGTTCAGCCCATGGACCTGGACCTGGGACCTCAGAGGCTCTTTGTAAATATTATTTCTGTTCTGAAACACAGAAATCTCAGAAGATTGCTGCTGTTTGGACAAGGACTATATGTAAAATTTATGCCTAGATTTTTATTATTTTACCTTTATGCTCAGTAATTCAAAGGAATTCACTGCCAGTAAGTTTTCTGTTTTGTTACAGATGATGTCACTGCCTACCTTTGAATTTTTTTTTTAATCTTATCCTCAAAGTGTATTGTTGCACAAGCCAGCAATGTGATCTTGAGCTTGTTAATCCTATAACAAAGTCATTATCCTGATGGTCTTTATCATAAATGGGAAATCTCACTCTGAAGTCTACCTATAAAATTTTAAAATACTGTATATAACAACGAACTTAGTTATTAAATTTTCTTCCCTACCTCAGTGGGTGTCTAGGTGGATTCATGAACTAATCCACTCAAAATCAATTGTGTATCCAAAGCATAAGACAATATACAGTAGGAGTCAGAATGGAGGGAAATATTAAAATATACATATATTTTACACATACACTATCTTTGTAGTAGATACACTTAGAAATTATGTTTCACCTGAACATTGCTTGGTTATTTGGTGTATTATTTACAGGAGACACAGACCAGGTTAAAGAATCTGTTTTAAGTATCTTATGAGAGGGAGTTTGATGCTCACGGATAAAAATGAAAAAAAAAAAATCTTGTCTTTTAGTTTATCTCTAACAAAACAGAAGAGTTGCAGCATACAATAACGTGTGTAAGAAGCAGAGGCATCAGAGGAGCAGATTTCTGAGGGATTAAAGCTTTTCATTCTGTATCTAGAAAGAAAACAATTTATCAAAAAGAGTTGCTGAAGAACAAAAGGAAAAAGTGCCCATTCTATTGAAATGCATTTTCCCTAACCACCCTACGAACCTGTACAATAAATAGGAAAGCTGAGCAAAGAATAACATTAGTATGTGCACTTTGAAAAAGAAATGAAGTGCAAAAAAATCTGGCCAGCTGGTAAAAAAAACAAAATTAATGTGCCTTTGTGTATCAGATTTGCAAGAATGCAAATATTGCAGGTTTTGGTCAGCTGGTTTAAAGATTAATTTCAAACAAGTAACTTCTTTTCCTTAAGGAAATGGACTAATAATAGACAGGTCATAAGTATGCAAACAGGGCTGACTCTGCCATAAAAGCAGAATGGGTTGCCAACTGGAGCAGCAAAATATTGAGGGCAGCAAAATTAACATGGTTTGTGGGTCTTTTTCTGAATTATCTTAAAGTGCAAGTCTTTGGACTTGTATGCAGTTGTATGGGTCAGACATCAGATCCCCAGAATTTTGTGGAACTGGTGTTTTAAAGATACAGAGGTATATCTAAAAATTTTTAGCATAATTGTAAAAATGGAAACGGGAAAGGAAAGGGAAAGAAGGGAAAGGGAAGGAAAAAGAAGAAGGAAAGGGAAGGAAAGAGGACCAGTAAAAACAGGCAATGTGATAGTTTCATCTTTCTATGCCTGTCTTCAAATATCTAAAAGGATTGAAGCTATCAGGATTTTGATTGACAATGTTGTCTTGATCTGAGTGCATTAGTTTATATCTGCCATTTACCACTTAGTATTATGAGTTTTTCTGCAACTCTTGTAATTAATTTTAGTTTTAATTATCCTGAATAATTTGGTATCCTCAGTAAACTTTCTTATCACTAACTTGTCTCCCTGTCTAGAATGCATCAAACCTTAAACTGACATGCATGTTAATACCTCAGTCTGAGTAAACCTTTATTTATAATGCAGGACTTTGAGTAGGAATCTCAGTGTAGGAACTACTGCACTGGTACAGTTCAGACCATCATAAAGGAGCATAAAAAGCAAAGTGATATAGAAAGGTACAATATGGTATAAGTTAAGGTACTGGCATTCAGATTTCCAGTGTCCAAACTGAGGATGGAACAGAGGGGCAAGCTTAGTCTTTTTCCTAGGCCTACACATAAATAATGTTGTAGTTTAGCAATAGAAATATCACCCTTTCCTTGTAGCTACAATGCTTCATTTTAATCTGTTGCCATGACTTGGACAAAATGCCAGCACTAACCAAGAGATCGCAAGCTTTATTTTTTTATTCTGATTTGCTCTTTTTATGTCGGCCTTCCTTTATTTCCTTAAATAGCAACTTCATCTGCTCTAGGATGTGATCACCATTCCAGAGTATCTAGTTAGTTTTAGTTATTTTTAGTTATTTCTGGTTAGTTTTTAATTTTATAAGCAACTAAAATAAACAAAGAATGCTGCATTCTCGAAGGCTATTTCATCTTTACATATGATTTTCGGTCTCGCACAGCATGAATATACAAATAAAAGAGACTCCTAAAATCCACATGAATATACATGTACAGTGTCCAAACAATCTTCTAGTCTTTTTTTCTTTGAAGATTTAAACCACAACACTTGTAAAGTACAATATATGGACTTCTATTCCTGGCTTTGAGGAACTTGTGGCAGAGTTCTTTTGTCTGTAAAGAGCCACAGTGACACACATATGTCAGTACAATTAATGGCTATTTATTCTTACAACTTAGTATTTCATGCAATGTCGATCAAAATCTCTATGTTTCTATAAAAGAATAGCTGTTTACTTGTATGTAAAAAAATCCTCATACTTAGTCTGCATTTACCAAAATAGACTACATCTTTCTAATAAAATAAGAAATAATGGGGTTTAAAAAAGTAAGAAAAAGAAGTTGTTTTTTTCCTGTTGTTTTTAATTTTCCTGTAAGCTTGCATTTACTTTCCTCATCCAAGACTGGAAGTAAAATTGTCAGGCTACTGTAGGAAAGAAAATTTTCCAACAGGTTCTAATACAGTTTCAGTCCTTTATCCCACAGGAAAAGCAATTCATTTGATAGCTGACGCACATGACTGATACTAGTAAATAAATGCCAATAGATGTGTTCAGACCCTTCAGGAATTGCTATCGACTAACCAACAAGAGTAAAACATGTATATTAAATCATTAGTTTCTAAGAGGAATTAAAACTATGACACTTTTAGCATGTTTACTGACACTTTCCCATGCAAACAAGTTGTTGTAGTTCATGAAATTATTATCAGTCATTATATATCCATTCTCATACCAACAACTTCATGCATAGCATATGAACAGGTTGTGTATCCACTTTCCTCCCTCTGCACATTTTGGATAAAAATTTTCAGAGCTCATTCATTGGCTTATTGTTGTGTTTCTTGGGACTGAGCTGTTACTCCATGATCTCTGATGCCTATTTTAGATTTCTGTGTGTCATACAAAAACGTGTTTTCAAAATCAGAGCATAAATAATTGCAAGGTGGTTGTTTTCTCTAGCTGTTGGGAGCAGTTCATAGCTCAGTTTATAGCAATGCAAAATAGCCACACAAGTGCCAGAGGACTTCTCAACAGTGACTCAAGTGTTACTGTAGTGGGACATCTCTGAGAGCCCATGTGAGATTAGAGAGACCTAGAAGGTTAAAGAACAAAGTTCACTGCTCTGGAAAAAAAGAAAGAAAACAATCAGTGTGGAAACGGATATAATTGATTTGGATGACATGATGCATGCTGCAATTTGTCGCCCTGTATTGAGGTAGAATGGTGGCAGAAGTTCTGTAATTGAAAACCAAGTGGTGAGAAAATTGAAGGAGTTTCTCTAGTGCAGAAGTGGTTGCTATCACTCTGGGAACTGACTATCCCAGGCTTTCATAGTTTGATGTTCCAGATCAACTGTCAGAGACAACTGGTGACATTACTGTGATGCTGTTTACCTCAATATCTCAAATGCATCTGAACTTCGAGCTGGTTTTCATTGATTTGAGTTTCAAAATTTTATTAAGAACATTGATGTCTATAAGCTTACCTCCAGTCCGTGGTCTGTTGCCGAAAAGCTTACAGAAAAATAGCACATAAAAAAGGGCAAATTATATAAAAGGTGTTTTTCCCACCACTGTGTGAAATAACTAATGATAAAAGCTTTTCTTTCGTATAAGTTTACTATGACAGTGATGTGAATCACGTGATTATCAGTCAGTGACAATGTACATCATAATTTACAAGAATGTACACAGATTTACAGTGGTCAAGCAGGATCAATTTCATTGTTATCTTCTATACCAAATATTTAAGGATAAAATGGAGTAACATTCCTAAATCCCAAGATTTTTGTACAAAATGTTTTTCAGGACACTACTTAATGCTGGTCCTTTGTTCATTCAGATCAGGTACAGGACTGGAATACTATTTTTCCTCCTTTCCATGAGGAGCATAATTATTTTTCCTTAGTAAGAAAATTGGAAAAAGAGGCAGGGCAGGAGGTTAATCTAAGATATCTAAGGAAATGAGTCACATGCCTAGGTCTGGAAAGCATGTTTGTACCCCACAGATTAGATGTACTCACAGAAAATTTTCATCCTTTATACAGCACAATCTTTCTGAATACGGGTTGCTTCCTCCTTTTTTGTAGCTGCACAGACTTCAAAACCAGCTTCAACAATTGGAGAACTTTATCAAACTTGCAAATGCAAGTAATGATTAACAAGAATGGGATCAAATCTGCAGGCTGCAAAAAAACAAATAAATGAATGTTTTTAAACAGCGGAACAATGTTCAAGCCAAGCCAAACTCTTCATCAGACTAAAATTAGAACATACTTAAAATTCCAAACATGTAAAGGTAGAATGCAATTATACCAGAGATAGCAACATCTGGTGATTAGCTCAGTTTTCTTCGCTTTTCAATTCTATCACACATGGTGCTACACAATAGTGATCTTGAGTGAGCCACCTGGCTGGCACCCACCATTCTCCAAACTTCTCAGCTCAGAAAGGGCAGCTGTCATTTTCAGCTTTCTGCTGCCTGCTTTGCAGTTCACTGCAGAGTTCAGGAGAGGCTGAAGGAGCAGAAAAGTCCTGCTGCCTTACTGAAGTTACTCCCTTCCTAAGAGAGGATTTACTGGTGCTGAACCTTTGCAGTATACTACTTTGCAGTGCTTGCATAGGCATTATAAGTATTTTTTGAGTCTGCCTAAGGGCACACCTCTACCTAATCCTTTCTACAAGCACTCACACTTGCATCACTGCATGCATGAACTCATATTATTTTCTGATCTTGATCCTCCCAGGTATGTGCTCTATGCAGAATGAATTGAGTACAATATATCTAGGTGCTGTAAATGTTATTTTTTGTGTCTTTCCACAGATTTAAGGTTTATGTGGGAAGTTGAGAGGGAATTTGGTGTGCGATGAACTTTCTTTGTATGCTATAAAAGACTCCCACAGTTATAACTGTAATCTTTCTTCAGGTGTAAGATGGAGGTATTGTGACTGGTCTCTGACTGACCACACAATACTATGTAAGCACAGACCTGTCTATTGTGCAAGTATGAAAAAATGTGTGATAGGAAAGTTTTAGAAGCTGTCACTGGAAAGTTCCTGAGCGATGGACAGATTAATCTGTTCAAAAACTGGTATTGGTCAAAGGGACTTTTTTACCTCAGGAATTTTCACAGGAATGAGTAAGTAGAGCCAACTTAGGCTTTCAATAACTTCCCATATTAACGGATGTCAGACAGCAGAACAGCCCAAATAATTTGTACACTAAATAGCAATCTAATTTTATTGAAATACGTTATTTATTTTTCTAATTCAGTGATTGCATGGATTTTAGAAATATATAAAGAAAAAATATTTCACTTTTGTGTGAGGGAGTGGTATGATTATCTGCCAATCATGATTGCAAAGGCAATATAGAATTTTTATGAATGACCTTGAGGTGCAAATAATATTTTTTAAATTCCTTTTAGTTGGTGACCATTAGTGAAGAATAATGAGTGAGGGATCATGAAGTAAGGGAGTAATGCAGAGAAGAGGCTGGAGTGAGCATCTTAAGCTGAACTAATATTGAAAAGCAAAAAATTACCATTCTCCATACCTGTCCCAAAGGAGCAGGTCTGAGTTGCCTTCTCTTTAAGTCATTTCACACATAATAATCACTTTAAACACACCTTCTGTGAACTCCGTCCTCATGTTCCTCCACTTCTCTATATGTCAAATAGAGGCAACAACACTCACTTCAGTAAAGCTGTTTGAATTCCCCTAATGAAAACTCGTGTGGATCACAAATGTCTGTGGTGGAACCCAGTTGTGTCCTGTTTAATGTTACCTCTGTCTGTTCTTATCGGTACAATGAAAAGATAAAGGGAGAGAACTATGTACAATTTCTCCTTAATCACATCTTCCAACACGTTTATTTTGAATTTTCCTATTATGTTATGTAATTTTTCCAAACATTATTTTCCTCTATTTTTCTCTCTACTTCCTTTTCATCGTTATCTACAGCACCTCAAGAATAACATTTTCATATGTGTATCATTTGGAAGTGCCCACTAGAAAAGACGGTGGTTTGAGTACAGCAGAAATTTGCACATTAACATTCTTATTTTACTTCTCAGTGGAAAAAAGAAATAAGAACCAATAGGAAATTCTCACCAGGTTTACTATTTCCAGAATGTCTCCCTCTGTTTTAACCATCTATAGAAATAATAGTGTCCCTTTAGGAAGGCCTGATGAATTTGAAAGTTTCTTTCAAATATGCTTCCTGTAGAAAAAAAAAAAAAGTGATTACAAAAAGAAGTTCCACACAGGGGAGTTTTGGTGCTTCCACTGTTCTTGTAATGCCAGAGTGGATTCACCTCAGGAATTGCTCTGATTTATGCTTTTTGTACATATACAATACAGAAAATATGTTGTTCTTTCTAAAGGATTTTTTTTAAATACTTTTTCTTATTATTGTATCATCCATTCATTCACAATAGGTTGTCTTATTCATGTATAGGATTAAAGTGTGTAGTGGGACAATTCTTATATAGAAATAAGATACCAGTTCTTACTACAGTTGAGAGCTTTCAGCTAGAATAAGTGCTTCACTCAATAAATTAAACAATTCAGGATGAGTTCATCTTACCTTAGTTTGCCCCTTTTCTTCTTTGATGACCGTAAAAAGATCTATGCCAATAAAAAAAAAGAATCCACAACATATAGTATGATCTATGTGCAAAACATGAAGAGGTACACAAGTAGCTTTTTTTCATATCCTCCATACAATGAGTACACCTAAAATCAACTTTTTGTCTTTACAACTAAGAGGGGTAGTCACTAAAAAGAAATGGGAATTTTAGATTAATCACCTCATTCTTTCCTGCTTGAGTAGGAGCACTGAGAAAACAAAAGCTGCGAAGCAAAGAATCTTAGAAGATCTTTGGTAAATATAGTTTGTTTGCAACTTTTAAGGTCTCCACTTTAACAGCATAGAATAAAAATGAGCTCATTGTATTTATCTACAGAGACAGCTATGTTGAGGTTTGATTTTTCTCTGGATTAGTCATATAGAAAAAGGAGTGGCTCACATTCTGACCTGAACTGAGATAGGTATACTTCAAATAGTCTTGAGTGACATCAACTGAAGCTGCATTGATTCAGAATTATTTTTGCCTTCCCATCCACAGAAAAGGAAAGAAAAAACCTAGCAAAAAATCGACCATGAATGTTAAAATAATTTAATGATACCATTTTTGAGATATGGTTGGTGCTGCTGCACACAGACATACATGCTTATACCCTCACAGGAACTTAAATGCCACCCTGTTGACTGTCGTTTTGAGCCACACTTAGACATTTGGCTCAATTCAAAGACTGAATAGGAAATAGTTCAGTGACAGCCAGGAGATTTTTGAGGACCTTAGGCATTATTGAGGGTTAATGTCGGGGGGGTTTTGTGTGTTTTTTTTGTTTCTTTTGTTTTTAAATTGTTTGTTAGGTTTGGGGTTTCTTTTTTCCTGAAGTTTTGTATTTTTTATAGGAAATGTATGTTAAATAAAATGTGTGTGAAATTCTACTGTGTTCCATGCTTCAAAAGTTAATATAAAAGAGAGATTTAGGCAAGTGGGGGAGGTAGAAGGCAAAGGCTTCACCTGATTTTCTTTCACTCTCTTAAGATTGGTCCTGCGTTTCCAAGAGGGCTCAAATTTAGCCTGAAAACTGCTGTGTAATAGTAATAGTATGTCTGCTACTTTCTACACAATTTTAGCACTCAGAGAAAAAGCTTTCCAAACCAATAGCTTTTTGAAATTAATTGCAAACTAGAGTTGTAGAAAACTAATGAGACCTGGTAGATTTTTGTTTAAACAAAAGGGATTTTAATTGAAAGAGGAAACATTCCAAACCCGCTCATGCCATAACCTTACTATAAACATATTATAAAAACACAGTGACAGTTGATTTCTCAGCATTTATATTTAATAATCTTTTAAATGTTTCTGTTAAAAGATAGCTATTTTAGCAAAATTGACACAGAATGAGCATATTGTACCATTCTGTATTCTGACAAAAACTATTAGCCAAGGTTTAGGGCCATGTAAATGAAAACATTTTAAAAATGGTGGTTTCCTCAAAAGAGGAATCAAAACCCAAACCAATGTTTTCTTCCCCTCACAGGTCCATTTCCTATTAGGAAAAAAAAACAGTCTCCACCTAGCTTAAATTTCTCCTTTGTCTTTTTTCTAGCGTGCTACCGAGGTTGCTTACATTATACCCAGTTTTCAGTTCCACAGGATTTCCCCAAAAGAACTGGTGAATCAGTTTTCCCCACACATGCCTTGCCTGTACTTCAGGTGTGCATTCTGAGATGTCACACCTATAAAGCAAGCCCCATAGTGCCCCATAGATTATTCCATTTCCAGAACCTCAGGATAGTTGATCTGATTCAGACCTATGACACTTCACACTTAACAAAACTGCTCAAGAACTGCTCATGGCACCAGAGATGCCATGATTGCTTCCTACAACTATCTTACAGAATTTTGTCAGTGGCTCCTCTATCTACTTCCCTGTTCACTTCTCTGTGAGTATCAGAAAGGTTTTATCCAGTCTGATAGCATATCCTTCAAACAAAAACAGGTTGGCCCAAATATTGCATCTATAAAAAAAATAATTCGAATTTGATTATATCAGCAGATACCTTTTATGTGCAATCCTGTGCTAGTGAAGATTAGACTTGAACTGTCTCTAACGAAGACAACTCATTTGTGCCTTTGAACATTTTCATTTCTAAATCCTTGCCATACTGCCTAATTCTAATTCTTCTGTGGACATGCATGTTGCACTTCTGCCACCCAGCTTTGATTGCAATTTTTCTTATCATTTGCCAAGTACAGCTCTGATTTCCATGTACAACCTTGCTTGGTCAGGACATTCAAGCCTGTTATTTCCATTTCAAAGCACCTTCAGCAAAGTAACAGCAGCAGCAGTAATTCATCTCTTCACAGGATGCCATCTCTGTCTGTAATGACTGTTTCATCAATGTCCAGGACAGAACATCTATAACCCTGATCAGTGTTTCTCTTTCCTTCTTCCTTCACTTTCTCCTAATCTTGAATTTTTACTTCACACCTGAATTGATACTAAAGATATGGCTTTATTCTAAATGTATTTCGTAAGCTACAGAAACTTGCTTGGTTTAGTTCATCTTTCTATCATATAGAGATATTACATTAGGTTCTGCATAATCTATTCATGCACTAGAATATTATTTTAAATGCTATCATCAACATTAATTTGTTCTTATTTGGGGAAAAGGTGCGCTCAATGGTTCTATCTTGGCACGAGGGATAGAACAATTGGGATTTTTGTAAAGGTGCTCCACTGAATATTAAAAACTAAAAGTGAAAGTACAATGACTGTGAATATATTCGCTGATATAGTGAACACAGTATTAAGGATTAGATCAACAAAATCTCTTTTATATTCTAAATCACTACTACAGGAAGATTCTTTACCAGGTTCTTTAGTTTAATGATGTAAACATGTCAGTGACAATACCATAATAGTGTTAAGGATTAATTGTATGCTTATTCTCTTTCCTGAAACAGAATTTTTTGCTAGTTCTTTGTTGTAGGGTGGGACTTCTGGGGGGAGCTAAGTGGGACAGATAGTGCATTTCCTAAGTTGATTGGGATTTATAAGGTGCTCAACTGAAAAGATGTAAAAAGGTTTAAGGAGACAAAGTGTGAGCGTGTCAATCTTTGGGGAGACAGAAAACTCAAAAACTGTTCTCACAGATTTGTTCAGGGCAACTATTTGATGCTAAGGGTCCTACTTATAAGCCACTTTCTGCAAATTTCCTCATCAAATTGTCAGGCCTGCATTTGCAGATGTCACCTTGTGAGAATACCACAGTGTAGAATTCTTACGGGATAATTAATCTACATGTTTCAATGTAATTAGTCATTGCAATATGACATATTAATGTATATTTATAATTGAAGTACTTGAACTACTGTCAGGTCAATACATGTCATCTACTATTTTTCAAGCCATTCATAAGTCTCAGAAATGACCATAGAAAAATGTAACTGTAGTAGAAAAATTATGATTAGCAGGAAAAAAATTAAGTTCAAAAATGAAAAGTGCAATATAATATGATTTTTCAGGCTTTAATACTACTCAGTATCAGTTATAAGTATTCAGTATCATTAATTTAATTGGCATTCTAAAAAAAACATAACCAGAAGTTTATCCCAGTCATTGCTGAGTAGAATAGAAGTTGAATAAAGAATCAATGTGTGTAGTGTTTTAACACAATCAATGTAGCAGTCACTAATAAAACCTCAGCATTTTCTAACAATTTTCACAGTTAAAGGTACTTCAACTATTTGTCGTTCTAAATAATAATAATAATAAAAATAATATGTCTTAAATATTGACTTATTGATTACTATGGACAAAATTTTGCCCCTCTTAAGGTCAATAGAAATTCCTTCTGTTTAGTTCAGTGATGCCAGATTTTCCTTCGTGTGACATTTCACATAACAGACAAAGCAAATTACTTGAGACTATGAAGTCCAAAGCATAAATAATATTTTTTTTTGTAATGAATGACAGTGATAAAAGATGAAACAGAAAAATGTTAACTAAAAAAAAATCATCAGCTTCCATGTAGAAGAACTACAAGGGAAGATTAGCAGATTGTGGGTAGTGAGAATTCACTATTAACAACTTAACAAATAAGAACCCAGAAACTCATTTGATGATTCTGTAAACAAAAGAAATCTTAATAGAATAACATGCTTGGGAATCTTTAAAGGTAATTTTCAGGCATCTTTTTGTGGAATTGTATCTCTTGATCTAAAATGCTATTTCTATCTATGTTCTTGTCCTGTTTAGAACATAGTATTTCATTCTATTTTTTAACAATATTAGTATAATTGATATGGTCTGAATAAAGTCATACAGCTGGTCATAAAAAAGCCTTTTTACTGCATGTGGGGTTGTTTTTTGGTTGGTTTTGTTGTTTAGGGTTTTTTTTATTTAACTATTTTCTATTTTTCTCTCTTGATTCTTTCCTTCTATTCAGAACTGTGTGGCTGGGACATACTTTCACTCAATTTTTATGAAGAGAAACATTGCTACTGTAATCTCTTCCTCAGAAAAAAACCCAAATTCAACATTATTTCTGTACAGCTCCCACTTGAACTTGGGGACTTGTATTACATATTTGGCAGCAGAGCTCTAACAGATGCTATCTGTAAGGTCTTGAACCTCAAATTTTTGAATTTATGACTTTCCAAAACAATAAAATGTTTGGTTTGTCACTACAGTTTCATATAGAGACTCTTTTTAGTCAGTTTTCTCAAGCAATAAAATACATATTCCTTTTTATTCTGACATCCATCAGCTTCATGTAAATCATCTACAGTCTGTTCTTAAATAGCTCTGTGCTATAAATTTGAATCCACCTCAAATTTGTGTTGATCTTTTTAACATTTATTCCTAGAAACTATATAGAAATTCATGTTGGAACAATGTTACAGCACTTAACAAAGGTTTGAAAGGCTTCAGTTCTCCTATCAGTTTTTTGGGTTTCAGTGTATGTTTTACTAACCTGCATTCTAGCATAAATTCCCCACTTCATGTAAACTTTGGACATAGGCCACAGCACAAACTGAAACTGCAGGTTTGCCATTAGGGTCTGTTTTCTTCAGAAGTCAAAATTAGAGTGTTACAAGTATGAAAGACAAGCTCAAAGGTTAATCTCTGCTATGAAAGAGAGGGGGGTCAAAGAGCTCACCAGCTGGGGCTGCCACTCCCCTACATATTTCATACCACTCTACCCTCAAGACTTAGTCTCGAATTCATTCAGAGGTAGGCACTCACAGAAGACTAAAATGCTCCTTTCATGACTCCTTCCTCTTATGTCCAGTTAGTTGTATTCAAAGTAGTTATCAGCTCTTATCAGAGATGTGGTCTAGCTCTTATTTGGAAGTCTTCTACTCTTAAAAAATATCTTTTATATGAGCTTAAGCTGCTTATTACCCAACTCTTTATCTAGCTATGTACACCTCAGATGATGGTTCCATAACTCAGCAGAAACCCAGAAATTTGTAAACCTGGTATTCAGTTTTTATCCTATAAAGACTGTACTTCAGGGCACAAGGTAATCTGTCATGAGTCCCAAGTAATGGCAAGATTCCTCTAATTATGTTTAACTGGAACAGCTCAGCAAGCAGATGGCGAATCCTTACTGAGTCAGTAATGAAACACTCATTGACCTCAGTGGTGCAAGTAAGGCACTAAATTAACTTTTTAAATCTATACATTCCTTCTGAGGTTCTGCAACTTATGCAAAATATGCTTTCACTTTTGTAACATATTTTTAGGACCCACAGATGTTCAACACTGACTGTAAAACTGAAGTGTGTTCTGATAGCCAAAGGGTTCCCATACAATGCATTTAAAGGACTGCACAGCTTATGAAACTGAATTTTCAGAAGAGGTGATGAATGTTTTCTATGCAGAAGAATACTTTTGTAATGTTTATCAGTACCAAGTCATTCTTAAATAGTTTTAAGTCTGTAGCTAAGAGAAATACAGGTACATTCCTCTAAACAGACAAATGGCATGCTTTCTCTCATGGTTTCTGCAGCTATTGTGTTACAATAGTGCTTTTGTTTTCACTTTAAAAAAAAAAACAACTTTAAATCAAAAGTATCTACCTGATATCTGGCAAGACAGGTTTAATATCAGAAGTCACTCTCAATGGAATAGCTCCAGTAGAGACATCATAATAGCCATAGTCTTGGTAGAAAGTGCAGCTCTTGAACAATATTATGAGTACCACTACTACTCATAGTTTATTTGTTCTTGGCCTGTTATTCATCATGTGTTTCTGCTGTTTCAGCATCTAGTCTCAAACATATTGTAAGCCGAGTTTCAATGAATTGGATATATTTGCTTGAAGAGAAGTTTTGCCAGCTCATTTTCATACTGCAGCTGGGTCAAAATGTTTTGGCTTTCAAACAAGGGTTGAAGTATCCACAGATTTTCAAAACCACATCCAACACAAAGCAACAGCTGCTGAGTTTATCTCCTAAACCAGGAAAAAAGTGGCAATTAAACCACCAAATTCCAGCCATTCGGCTGGAAAGTTAATGCACCAAAACTATGTTAGTATACACGTGAAAAAAGAACTATACTGGAAAGGACATTGATAACTTTGGCATGTTGAGTTTATCTGAAAGTAAGAAGAATCACAAGAGGCTTCACATTTCAACAAGGGCAGTTTTACAAACAGGAAACACTGGTTGTTTGTGTCTCTGCATATTTTCAGCTACATTATCACTTTTATTGTTCTCAACCTCTAGTATTGTAAAAAGATGTCAGCATTAATATTCTCCACCAGAATTTCCCTGGAATTAATCTCCCATTTTTAGCATCAGAATAAGCATTCTGTTTTCAGAAGACTTATGTGGATTGGATATCTAGCAATTTTGAAATATCAGCCCATAAAAATCTAGCCTATAATAGCACTGAATAATTTCAAAATATTTTCACAGAGGATGATTCCAAGCAATTGGAAACCTGTCCCAACCATTTCAGAAGCCACTTATAAATACGTGATACATATGAGTAGGGTAATAGTACCGTAGAGGCTGACAGTGAAAAGCCTAGATGAGCACCATGTTTAGCTAATTAATTTCATTAATATTTGGAGAAATAAAGCTGGAAACAAAGTTCTTATAAATTTGCCATGTCCTACTGAAGATGAGATCCATATTACTTTGTTCACTACAAAGATAACTACCTAGCTCCAGCTACAGGTGGTGAAAGAAGATGCAGCATAAAATAAGTGACTAACATAGATGGGTAACCACTCCTGAATATATTTCTTTCCCTGTCTTGATTATGGAAGAATATTATTCTCTGAGCTTATACTTGACATTTTGTTTTTAGATGGATGATGTCAGAGAAAATAAACCATAAGAACTGGTGGCTTGTTGCCCCTTTCTGTGCTTTGTTTTCCTTGTCTGTTCGCAAGTGTCGTGGAGGATACTGAACTAATGTTTTAAAATTACCTAAGCTGCTTACACGAAAGTTTTTAATTAAATACAGACTATTATTATTACACAGCTATTACACACCAGTAGCATTATCAGACTAAATCTACATTAATGTAATGCTTTGTACCTCACGTTACACAAACAGGTCCAAGTTGCCTTGAAAAAAATCACTGGCTTGGAAATACTGTAATGTGTAATAATAGACAGAGAAACAAGAGAAACACCTGACAGCATTCTGCAGGTATGTTCGTCCTCTGTAAAGTGAGATGGTTACTGACCTTTCTGTACCACTGTTTTTTTCCTACTGTGCTTTTTTATAGGAACAAGCTGCATAAATATGAGCGCTAATGAAAAATGGTGCCATTTCTGATATTCTCTCTTCCTAATCCTCACTTGCCAAATTCAGAGTCCTCCCATTAATGTTTTTCCCAAAACTCATACACAGTGATAAAATCATGGAGATTGGGGTATTTGAGTGGAATAGGTTCTAGTGGTGGTTAACACAGAATAACGTGGAAATATAAGGGGAAGTCTCTACTTTTATATTGAATTTCTGAATTTCTATACTGACCTAAAATATCCTTTTTTTACTTGTATTTGCTTCTCCTTAAGATTCACTCTGCTTTGAAAATGGCATTACTCTCACATTATTCCAACACCTCCACAGTCATAACTTAAAACATTAAAAATTAAATGGAAGAGAAAAATGGGAGGAAAATGAGAGGAATGCATTATATACATTCCCATTTCTTAGGAAAAATCTTAGCTAAGCCTTTTCAAAAAATCACATCCTTTTCTGGAAATGGGGAACTTTTCTATTCAAAGGAGTCATTCTGCCAGAGGGAGATGTGCAATCTTATACAACCTTTAGCTTCACTTGCTATGGTCAGCTGAAACTAAAAATTGCAAAAAGATAAAGTGCTCCATTAAATCCCTGTTTTATTGTATAAGTGCCCTTATGAAATTGTATGACTACACAATAGCATTATATCAGGCTAGAATTAAGGCTTACAACGGACGTTAAACCACAGTATTACAGTGACTACATGTAGGGCTTATTTAAACTGGATTTTAGAATGAAATATTTATGAACTGATTTAAATACTAATGAACAGACACTCCTACAGCTGTCAGAGTAGCAGAATGATAAATGTGTTAACATAGGAATCTCTATGCCATACAGCTGGACATTTTTCAGTAGTCATGGACACATGTTTTTTAATATTACTAGAAGATTCTGTGGAATGAGCTAGGCAAGTGGAAAGACAGTTAAACAATTGGAAAAGTTTCTTTCCCTTTTCTTCAGAGACCTTATTGTTTCCCTGAGTATTTTTCCACTCCTTCCTGATTTGTCTCCTTTTTTCCCCTCTTTCAGAGTTTCACAGTTCCATCTGTGGAGGTGTCAATACCATCAATATGACTTATTCCTAGTTCTGGTCAAGGCTGCAGTTTCCTTACCCACACTGCACGAATGTTATTTCACTCACAGTCTTCATTGGGACTGGCACAATGGACAGGTAAGTGATCTACTAGTTGATAAGGTCAATTTTTGCTACTTCTGTGAGGGACAGTCCTCCAACGTCCCAAATAACCTTGAAAATTCTCATCATCCTCATAATCCTTCATAGTTTGCCCCACATTTCTTTATACATGCCTAGGATGTTACCCTAAGAGCACACCTGGCACACCTCAATACTTATCCTACTGATACTGCTGTCACTTAGGTCTAAGAAACTTCGAGATATATTATGCCTCAGGGCCAAGGTAAGTCATCTGGGACGCAGAATAGTCTCAAGTCTACTTTTTATACATTTTTCAGGCAGCTAGTTTACACCAGTGTTAGGAAATGAGACAGCCTGTGCCAGTTTTCTCTCAGATGCAGTGTATAAAGATAATATTGACATAGCAATAGACCAGCAAGAACAACAGAAAGTCTCATATAACTGATCCAGCAGCTCTACTGTAAATCTCACCTTTGATTTTGTTCCACTGTGGTAGGAGTAGGTCAATAAGGCCAAGTCTCCTCTTTGTCCTTCACTGGTTTTACTCTAAATCTTACTACCCTAAGTAAATACAATTGTGGGTTTTTTCAGTTGAAAAAGTAAGTAGATACATAAAATGTAACGTGCAAAATTATATAGGGAAAAAAATCAATTAAACTTACCTTTCTGTTCTGCTGTCGCCTTTTGACATAAATTAGCTTCTAATTTAAGATGACAATTCTTGAATTATAAAATGATTTTTTATTGTTTAAAAATAATTGAATGTAATTAAGGAATCAGCTAAATATTACAGCTCTTATTAAATGCTTCCCCAATTCTACAATGCATCGTAGTAACAGAAACTAACGACTTGGTAAAAATAGCAAAGTAAGCAAAAAGTTTACAAAACATATTCATGATCTGTCAAAAGAGCTAGCAGACTAATTTAAAAATTTTAACTCACACCTGGTGTCAATGACAATATACTTATTATTCTGAATAATTTATTTGTCATGTCCAGATCATTTCCACCATAAAAATAGCTACTTTATTAAATAATGAATATATGTAGTTAAGAACTTCATCATGAGGATAATTCTTAGTGATAGATATACTGGATAAAGACTGTTAAGGAACCCAAGTGCCTTCCTAAGAAGCTAATATCCTTGCTTAAAGAAGGGTATAAAAATGTTTTAATTAGTGGATTTGAAATATTGAGCAAGATAGTTTTATATTGATCATTACAGAAATTTTGAAATAGATTCTCATAGTGCATAGCACTGCACACACTCTGTGCAGGTGGAGAGCCATGCGACCTTTGAGCAGATGTGGTACTAAAGTCAAAATATCCAACGGGATGGTTTCTCCTCAGCACTCTCTTCCTTATTAATCTTATGAAAATATTGTGATCAATAAAGTACTGGTTTCATCTTTGTTATTCATCTTTACTCACTAATATAGAGTTTTTCAGATTCCTCTTAACTCTGCTAACAACCTTCAGATAAGTTTGACATGCATTTGCTAATCTCACAGGTTACACCAGTATCCTGAGTCCGTACTTTGTTTAAACACTGTCAAAATGTTCAATTCTGTTGTCTCTCCAGTGTATGGTTCGAAATCACTTCCTTTTTACTAAAGTTTTGCCTATAGCAGCTTTTTATCAGTTGGTAGCAAACATGTCTTTGTGCAAAATGCAGATGTCCATATGCAAACATTTTAATGTTATTGTGTAACTATTTGCATAATAGTTGTAGAATAATGTTATCAGAATTATTTTGGCTACTCCATTTACAGGTGTGAATGAGCATGGAAGGGGCTAAGCAACAGAAATATATCATCCGGCTTAGAAACTCACAGATGGAGAAATAACTATTTTTATAAATCTTGATTTTGTAAACCAGGTTTATTCAATCTTTCTGATACCTGCATATTTAGTGAGTTCC
Source organism: Chloroceryle aenea (assembly GCA_013399075.1). Lineage (NCBI taxonomy): Eukaryota > Metazoa > Chordata > Aves > Coraciiformes > Cerylidae > Chloroceryle > Chloroceryle aenea. The sequence continues at coordinate 113,652 of VWZY01004680.1, forward strand.
TATTATTTTCAGATTAACTTCCTTGATTTTACTAAGTGGTCTTGTAATCCATTTCAAATCACAACTGCATGCAGACTAAGCAATTCAATCACCATCTCCTCCAATAGCTGCTGGAGTAAAAGTAAAAGTAGTAATTTAATGGTGATGGTTCTTTAATCACTGTTCTAGAAGAAGAGGATAGAGTACAGTGCACCTCTTTGAAATGGGTCTAGCTGAACAACAAAGGTGAAAGGATACACCAGGAAGCTGACTGTCTCAGCTAAAAGAATATACGAAGGAGGAAGGAGACTTTGGGAATGGCAGAGTGTGAAGGATGTAAGTGAAGGACTGAAAGTAGGGAAATATAAGGAAAACAGCGGTAATTAATGAAGAACGAATTAACAGGACACTGCTGAAGATGCATGTAAAAAAAGAAATGGGACATCCAGCTCCTGAAAGATCAAGGGACACTACAGTGGAAACTTCAGACTGAAGTGCTCCATTGTATTTATATTGCTTTGTCTGCAAAGTATCCTGAAGTTATTTATATCCTGTATATAGGGCATTCAGATACCTGTCTCTGTACCAGTACTCTTTGAGAAGAGCTGCCCTCCATCATCCACTTTGTCCCAAAATGGGTATTGAGCTTGTGTATGGTTCTGGAACATCAACAGAGACTTCAAGGAGGTTTCAACAGAGGAGTGGACAAACCTGTCACTGCTAAAGCAGGGGCCTGATGCTCAAGGTAGAACTATCAATCTGTCTTGCATATTTTGCTGTAATCAGTCTTATGGCAGTCAACAGCAGGCTGAGAATAAAGCTTATTATACCAAGCATAATCCTTTCTTCCAAGATCAGACATACTCTGTCACAGTGGAATCATATCACCATGCAGTGGCAGAGTTACATCCTTATTGCGTGTAGGGTTGCCAGAAGTTGGCCTGTTCACTTCCCTGCAGAAATGGCTTAGTTATGGGAGATATGTGTGGAAGATGGACACTTCAGATAACCAGAGAAATGTGGCAAGTTTTCCATGTGTGTTAGCCACTGCCTGTGAAAATACACAGAGCTATGTGTTAGTTGTATCAATTCCATCTGGTTGCCACTAAGATGTCCAAAAAACTTTCACTGCTTTCCAGAGAAATACTGCACCAAGGTGTGCTGAAGTCATCGAAGTACACACAGGATATCCACTGGAGAGGTCCATAAGGTGATCAAGGCCAGCCAGCATGGCTTCACTAAGGGGAAATCCTGCCTGAAAAACCTAGTGGCTTTCTACAACAGAGTGACTGCATCAGTGGACAAGGGATGACTTATGGGTGTGATCTATTGGGACTTCTGCAAGGCCTCTGACACTGTCCCCCACGACATCCTACTTGCTAGGTTGGAGAGATACAGATTTGATGGGTGGACTGTTCAGTGGATAAGGAATTGATGGATGGCCGCATCCAGAGGGTAGTGGTCAATGGCTCAAAGTCCAGATGGAGAGTAGTGACAAGAGCTGTCCCTCAGGGGNTTAAATTAGAAAGGAGCTGATTTAGATTAGAAATTTAGTTTAGAAAAGGAGGAAGTTCTTTCCCAGGAGAGTGATGGAGCACTGGAACAGGTTGCCCAGGGAGGTGGGTGAGGCCCCATCCCTGGAGGCATTCAAGGTGGGGCTTGATGAGGCTCTGAGCAACTTGTTCTAGTTGAGGATGGCCCCGCTCTCAGCAAGGGGGTTGGACTGGATGAACTCTAGAGGTCCCTTCCAACCCAGACACTTCTATGACTTCTATAATCATTACAGGTCTAAGGGTCGTGTAAGTTAGCAGTTAGGAGTTATGAATGGGGAATTTGTATAGAGCAGCATCAACCCTGTGGCTTTTGAAAGAACGAGATGTGTTCTGAAAATTTGATTCCTTGTGAGCTATGCTGTCAACTAATTCTGATTCAGTGGTAGATGGCTGTCAAGGCTGTTTAGTGGAAATGAATCTTGTAAAGGAACTGTCATATGTAAGGCCATCTGCAGCTGCACTGTTGGTCTCACCTCCCTTTCCAGATCCAAAACTTTTCACCTATTCATGCTTATCAATGTGAATCTCCAATCCTCTTTACTACCCTTTTTACATTTTTTTCCCTTCCTGTTGCACATATATTACTCTGGTGTTCTATCTTTCTTTCTAAATTTATTCTGCTTCTATAACCATATGTAACAGCTTGGCCATTGCAACTCATTTTGCCTGTCTTAAAGGCCTAATAAATAGACACTCTGTCTCTTAGGTGTCTGCATGCCCTATAATCAAGTCCTACTGTGCTCTTTCACTTCCATGCACACAACACCCTCTACAAACTTTCTGATATATGTTTAATTATTATTTTCTTACCTGTAGGGACTATGAGCAAATTTCAGATTTAGCAGATGGTCCTTACCTATGGGAAAAGAGACAAATGAAAACTCACATTTCAAAACAAAACATACTGCATTGCAAGCCAAAGTTCTTTTGGTCAGGTGCTTCATGTTGGGCTTTGGCCACTTTAACTATTAACTATATATATGCTAAACGTATAAAACTGTCATAAGCATGTATGAGGTTGTCTGTAGGTCACTGGGGAATAAATCTTTATCATTCACGAAGTTACTAGAACTGGTTTAGGATCAAATTGTAGGGACAGCTTATGCTGAAGTAGTGGAAACAAGAAAGAAGTTAAAACATGCTGCCACCTTATCCTTTGCTACAGTTCAAAGTATTTCAATATAATATAGTTAAAGAAAATCTTCTCCCATAACCAGCTAAACACAAATTCTCAGAGTATTAGATTCTTGTTTTATTTGTGAATATTTCCAGACTTCAATTCACTGAATAATTATAAAAAAAATATATTTTGCTTTGTCAATAGGCTTAAGGGTAAATGTCTTGTCTCATCTTTTTCAATTCCTAAATGCTAGTCCTTAAGAGATATTGACTCCTTTTATGATTTTGTTATCCCACTATTAGCTAACTCCTTGAATTTAACAAAAATTTATCCCCGTGCACAAGCCAATCTGGCAAATCTAACCTCATCCCAACTAAATTCAGTTCCACTTTTTTTCTATACTTCAAAAGAAGTAGAATAACATCTACTGCAGCTTCTTTAGCATCTAAGATATGTATGTTAATATAAATCTCACTGCAGAATCAGCTCCATAATAGAAAAATACTTTGAATATTTCACTGTTTCCCAGCTTCTCGGTGTGATACTTAACCCATAAGTGCAAAAGACAGTCTGTGAGACAGAAGACCTATATATGCAAAGACCATTATTAGAAATATTTAGTAAAATAGACTGGTTTTGTTTTCCAGATTAAGATTTCAAATATTATTGCAATGCTGATATGTCTATAGATTGCTTGCAGGGTTTTTTTTTAATTTAAAATGCATTTCTTGATATCTTAAAATCATTTGTTCACTGAATTATTGTATCTCAAATGTACATGAATATATAAGGCCTTTGGAAATATGTGGAAACTTGTTTAAATTCCCCACGCACTTTATTCATACATTAGAAACTGCTCTGTAATAACATTGGAAGTCTCATGATCACCAAAGGTGGTAGGTCAGAATCCTTGAGCCTGCCTGAATTATATTCAGCAAAGATCTAGAAGGTTGAAAGAGGCAAAGAGCACAAATAACAGAACGTTCTAGGTCCCCCAAGCTACCCAGGAGTCTGCTACTCCTGCAAAAATCAGGAAAATCTCTGAAGCTGCTCTAGTTTTAGAAATCTAATCATTGGTACTTGAGAATCCACTGATAATGGGGTGCTTCAAACACAGTCCTTTACACATGTGCCCTCTTTACTGGGGAGCTGTAAGGTGTGGGTAGTGTGCAGTCCGTTGAAGATGTCAGCAGAGTTCCCACAGAGAATCCTTTTCTGGTCCTTCTGGTTTGGATTTTGATCATTTTACAGCAGTGCAAAAGAATTATATCGGGATTAAAGACTTGCCTCATTCATTTTAGTGTGTCTTTATATTTTACCACATTTCATCCTTCCCAAGCTAGTACAGGTGCCTAGGGCAGGAACTACATCTTTCTGCTCCACAATGTCATTTTCCTCTGCTTTCAGCTGTTCTGTGGTGTTGATATTGATTGCTCCCCCTGCCTGCTCATACTTTTTTTTTTCTTCCTAGTTTTCTTAAATGTTTTGGTTTTTTTACACGAGCTGGTTTCCATTGACCACTTCCTTGAGAGTGAGTGTCCTGTTTCTGATACCCATTCCAAACACTCCTTTCTGCTGTAGACATGGGGGTGATTTTTTAAAACTCTTCATTAGTGACTGTTATTTTCTATATGTTGCTCAAAAATCTTTCTTGATGCTGCCACCTCCAGTCAATGGAAAACTTACAAGCATGGCAGATCTTGTACGTTAGCACTGAGTTAACATCTAAGGCATGCAATTCTTTTTTTATTTAAAGTTAGTTCTGGCTATCTTTTATTCCTACACATCACTTTCCTAATACAATTTTACTTCATTTTAACCACTCCATTGGCTAGCACATGGCAGAAGAGGTAGGTGAACTGTATTTTTTTTTGTCCCAGTGGGATGTCAGTACTTAATCTGTGAGTTACAAGAAGATTTGTTTCAACTTAACTGATATAGAGCTTGCTTGGTCTGTTACTCTTGTCAGATTATCTTTGTTTAAAACTTTTCAGGGATGTCACTGGCATAATGTCTCTAGGCACTTGCCTCTGGCTCTGCCTTTCCTTTTTTTCTTTCTTTTTTTTTTTTTTTGAAAAAGCCTATATGCATCTTCATTAGTTGACAACCTGACATTTAAGGGTGATAGTTCTATTGAAACTTTCTTTGAAACAATCTTACTAATTTTTTGCTGCTGTTGTCTACTTCAATTCTAAGCATTTGTTTTCAGTTTTTATGGTTCTAGTCATCTGACCCATGATTTCTAGTACTGAAAATGCATTCAGATTTAATTTCTAAGGCCACAATGTATTTTGTTTAATTTTTTTTCCTCACAGTTTTCTTTTCTTACTCCCCAGTTGGTCTTAATATTTTAGAGTGTTCCTTTTAGAGGAGAAACTCCTTCTCATATGTTGCACATTTACAGCTTAGCCTATTCTAATATAAGTTGTTTTTCCTGCAGGCTAACTCACATTGGGAAATGTGTTACAAGTCATGTGTGTAATGACAACATACTTGTTGACTTTTCCTTAATATGTCCTCCACTCCAGAAAACACTTGGCCATTAATTAATTAACTAAAGCACAAGCACTGAGCAGAGTCTAAATAGTTTTCTGTCTAGAGATGCTATATGCTGCTTTAGTTTTGATCATGGATGGAGTCAGCTGCCACCCCACACAAGCTATCATGGGTTGAGGAGTGTTTTGGCTTGGGCTATTTTTTCTTGTTTAAAACTGAGTATTAGCTATGTTGGTAAATAAAACTAGGGGGGTGGGGGACCAACCATGAATGCTTATCATATCTATTTTAAGAAAAACATTCCAGTATGTTGCCTAAAAGATTATGAAAACATAGTAATTTTGCTGGGACTGCAGAATTTTACATGAAGAACAGTAGAGAATGGAAAAAGTTTCATGTACATTGAGCTTTGGATATTCTCTTCTACAAATGGACTGAGTAAAATTATATTGACTTATCAAGAAGCTAAGGAACATGGTAATAAAATGAGTATAATGTCTAGTTAAGAATAAATTACACACAATTTTGCACTCTTCTAAATTAAATTCTGTAATTTCTGTTTTAGAGCTAGGGGCATTCCATAAATTGCCTCCCGTTACTGCTATGTACATAATATTAAAATTAGAATTATTGGTTGTCAAATTAAAGTAAAAAACCTGAAAGCCAAAACTAAACATTATTCAAAACAATATATAAAACTTTAATTAAAGAACTCAGCAGGTTAGGCCTCTTTCAGGTACAGGAAATAACATAAAGGAGCTTTTAGCCATTCTTGTTAATAAGAAATGCCCCAAATATTAACAACTGACTTAGATGGAGTATATGCTTGTCTCTTAAGGATACATTTTGTTTAGGACTGGTTAAAAAAAATATTTATTAAAGGACTTGTGACAAATACAGTCTTTTTATTACTTTTGTCATTCTTACTGTTTTGCAAAATGGAACAGATTAATTTATATTTTACAGGCAGTTAAGATCAAAATTGAAATAAGATTTATTTTAAAGCAGTAATTATTCAGAATAGAAAATGGCCTTTAAAGAGATTACAATGAGGAGATACTGATTTATTCATTGAAAACAATGTATTCTTTGAATTTGGCCTCTGAGTGAGGTTGCAAACTGTCAGTGAACACTCATGAATTTTACTAATGCACTTGCTATTTAAAAATCTTTCATGAATTCCAAATATGAATACACTTACGCATATAGTGTATTTGTGAAGTCTCTGCTATATTAATTTATTCAAATATTCACAACACAGTTGCCAAAGAGCGAACCAGCGGCAACAGCAGTGGTAAGTCTCTAGCTGAGCACTAGATTAAGGCAGAAAAGGGGTTCCCAGAGACAGAGGTCCCTAAAAAGAGCAGCGAGAGCCAACAGCTCTCATGTGAGCAAGGCTGAGAGGGTGATGTGAGTGAGGGCATTACTGGAACAACCACAGGCTTTTAAAACGTGGCTAAATGAGAAGTGGCACTCAGTTGCCCCAGAGTGAAGCAGCTATAGACTTGCTGCTGAAAAGTGTGACAGAGCTCAGGGGTGTGAACAGGGTGTGCAGCAGAGCTCAGCCATGATCTCCACATGGTGGAAGGCAGTGATCTCTGCACTCACCACCATGGATGTGGGAACCCAGAGTGGCAGCTCTGAGAATGGCTGTGTCTGTTGTNCACCATTTATCAGCAGTTCTGGCTCATTGGGGATGTACAAGCAGACTGAAGGTCAGACAATATAACAACCACATATAAGAAGGGATAGAAGGATGATCTGTGGAACTACAGGCCTGTCAGTTTGTCTTCAGTACTAGAGAAGCTGATGGAACAGATCAGCCTGGGTTCCATTATGCAGCACATTCAGGATAACCAGGTGATCAGACCAAGTCAGTATGGGTTTATGAAGGGCAGGTCCTGGTTAACGAACCTGACCTCCTTCTGTGACAGGGTGACCTGCTGGTTGGCTGAAGGTAAGCCTATGGATGTTGTCTATCTTGACTTTAGTAAGGCATTTGACAGTGCTTCCCACAGTGTTCTATTAGAGAAATTGGCTGCTCGTGGCTTGGATGGGCACACACTTTCCTGGGTGAAAATGGGGTTAGAGGGATGAGTCCAAAGAGTTGTGGTGAGTGCAGCTATTCTAACACATTTCTGACTGTCCCCTACACAAATGTATGGTCTCCTCCTGTTCTGCACACTGCTGCTGCACAAAGCTACCCAGCCTTCGTGGTTAAAACAGCTGAACTCCAAAGTAATGAGAGAAGGTAATTTCCCAATCACTGAGAGGTTTTTTTGTTTTGTTTCTTGGTATGTTTGTTGTGGGGTTTTTTTTTGNTGATCTCCTCAGCGTAGTGGAAGAACTACGTGAAGAGATGGAGAGGTTAAGGACTATCATGGAGTGGGAGAGGTTGATAGACTGGTGGAGCACTCCCTGCAACAAAGGCAGAATGTGAAGGCTTCACAAGAAGCAGAGCAAAGGGATGGGGTGAATGGAAATGGGTCCCTGCTTAAGGAGGCAGGCAAATCCCCTGCCTCGCCTTCCCAGATCCTCTTGCAGAACAGGTATGGAGACCTGCAGGAGGAACTGGCTGACTGATGGAGGGCTGGATAGCTCACCTAGGTCAGAGGTACCACCACAACCAAGTTGCCCCAGACAAAGCATCAAAACTGGCTCCAAAAAGAAAACCAGACAAGTCATTGTTGTAGTTGACCCCCTTCTGAGGAGGATGGAGGTCCCAGTATGCCTTTCAGACCTGCTTAATAGGGAAGCCTGTTGTCTGTGCTGGCAGGGGGGCTCACCAGGCCACTGTCCACCATTTATCAGCAGTTCTGGCTCATTGGGGATGTACAAGCAGACTGAAGGTCAGACAATATAACAACCACATATAAGAAGGGATAGAAGGATGATCTGTGGAACTACAGGCCTGTCAGTTTGTCTTCAGTACTAGAGAAGCTGATGGAACAGATCAGCCTGGGTTCCATTATGCAGCACATTCAGGATAACCAGGTGATCAGACCAAGTCAGTATGGGTTTATGAAGGGCAGGTCCTGGTTAACGAACCTGACCTCCTTCTGTGACAGGGTGACCTGCTGGTTGGCTGAAGGTAAGCCTATGGATGTTGTCTATCTTNTTTATCAGCAGTTCTGGCTCATTGGGGATGTACAAGCAGACTGAAGGTCAGACAATATAACAACCACATATAAGAAGGGATAGAAGGATGATCTGTGGAACTACAGGCCTGTCAGTTTGTCTTCAGTACTAGAGAAGCTGATGGAACAGATCAGCCTGGGTTCCATTATGCAGCACATTCAGGATAACCAGGTGATCAGACCAAGTCAGTATGGGTTTATGAAGGGCAGGTCCTGGTTAACGAACCTGACCTCCTTCTGTGACAGGGTGACCTGCTGGTTGGCTGAAGGTAAGCCTATGGATGTTGTCTATCTTGACTTTAGTAAGGCATTTGACAGTGCTTCCCACAGTGTTCTATTAGAGAAATTGGCTGCTCGTGGCTTGGATGGGCACACACTTTCCTGGGTGAAAATGGGGTTAGAGGGATGAGTCCAAAGAGTTGTGGTGAGTGCAGCTATTCTAACACATTTCTGACTGTCCCCTACACAAATGTATGGTCTCCTCCTGTTCTGCACACTGCTGCTGCACAAAGCTACCCAGCCTTCGTGGTTAAAACAGCTGAACTCCAAAGTAATGAGAGAAGGTAATTTCCCAATCACTGAGAGGTTTTTTTGTTTTGTTTCTTGGTATGTTTGTTGTGGGGTTTTTTTTTGTTGTTGGTTTGGAGGTTTTTTATGTAAAATTTCCAGGATATTTGAAAAGTTCTGTGCTGTTCTCAGATGATCTTTGGTTATTTTAGAATTATCAACATTATGCTAATTTTAGGAACTGGAACAAGAATAATGATTGCTGCATTCCTCCTTTTATATACACTTCCATTTGCATGATTAAACTTTGCCTGCCTTCCTACCACTCTTTAGCACATCCACAATGACCTGGTGCCACAGCAACTGCAATTTAAGTATTTACAAGTGTCAGGAAGTATTTTTTAGCTCCTGAACTGTAGGTATTCCTTACTGATGCACTCACACATGCACAGGCATAAAATAAAACTTATAAAGTGTTTGCAGAAAACTTGTTGAATTGTTGTTTTGGGATTTTTTTGTGTTTTCTTATTTCCAAGGAAAAATAAAAATTAAAAACTAAGAGTTTGATCTCTTTCTATCTAGCAGTTTTATTTAATAGCAGAAAATAAAATTAAGAAGTTGAACTACCGCTATGCTTCACAGAAGATTGTGATTTTTATGGCCATTTAGCATTTTTTTTAACCTGTTTGTTTGCTTGTTTGTTTTTCTTGCCAAGTCTTTCCCTGAGCCACAGATGCCATTTCCTATTCAGCTGTTGCTCTGTTTCTTACAGACACCCTGCAGATCATATGGGTAACATTCCAACCCAAATTGGATCATTTCAGTAAGAAATAGCTTCACAAAATCTGTTACTGTCTCCTTTGCATTCTTTATTCAGTTTGTTGGTTGCTTTGTAATTTTTTTTTCTTTTTACCCCGCAATTCAGATCTTTAATAGAGAGTAATAAATATGTTTGATTTTAAAACTGTAGTCTTAAATATCTCATTCTATCTAAAATTCTAAACAACATCCTGACCATTTTCTCATTTCATGTATGATGCCACTGCAGTTGTTCATTGGTGTAGTTTTCATTGCTTTAGTTCATCTCAAAAAGAAGAAAATGCCATTGAAGTAGGAGATTGGGATTAAACCAAAATTGGGATATACAATTTCAGTGGCAATTTTTCCTTTTTAAACAAACTGAATGTTACCACTTCAATGTTCATTGAAAAAGAAAATCTTTGAGTTTCTCACCTCCACAGTATTTAAAAGTTAGAATCAATAGTAGCTTTTCATGTGGCCTGGAGACAATTTATTGGAACCTTTTAAAACTCTCAATGCTTTTTTCAATGCAAATAAATAATTCAGTGTGGTAAAAAGGAAGTGACTGAAATATTGCTGGCCGAGGGCTTCCAATTATCTTTGGGCAGTCTTGAAAACTGGACTTGTGCATACTACTTTATCAATGAACCTTTACACCCAAAGGTTGACGTAAGGAAACCCACCTTATTTCTTCATGATTTTGTTTAGTTTACAGTGCTAAACAAGTTAGGAAAGAGATCTTCAGCAGTACCAAAGGAGGCCAAACAGGGTAGTTTTTTCATGGTGTTTCACAAAGCCTATTCCTTCATCACATTTACATATTTTTTCATACATAATTATCAGAAGTATTCCCAGTGCTACATTTTATATTTACAATTTAAACAAACATAAGCATATTTCTTACCAAAAAGACAATTTTTCTTACCTTCCCTTCAGTCCAGTTTTATTGTCTGCTGGAAACCCCAGAGTGTCTGTGAAAAAGAAAGTGACAGAACATTGGGGACCTGAGCAATTTGAAGATTATTCTTCTTTCCAAGAAATTCTAAAACAGTGAAATTGTTCCAGTGTCTTACCTAAATATGACGTCTCAGAAGACTCCCACAGTGCTTTAATGACTTACATTTACCATGATACTCTCTGCAATTAGTGAACATAATCTAAAATGACACAGTTACATAAAACTGAGATATTTATTTTTAACAAACTGACCTCTGATCTGTGAAAATCCTATTTTATTCAAAACTGCCACATATGTTGTTTATATTCTTCATTAGAATTTTAAGTGTGGTACTTTAACACAAGCACTTTATACTTGTATGGGCATACACCTTGGGAAGACAAATGAATCCTTGTGGGTCATTTTAACTTGCTGGTCATTGCTCTATCATGTAGTATCCCTGGGGTTTAAGTGTTTCCTTTTTCTCGCAGGGTTTTGTAAATTGAAGAATCCATACTCTCATCTGCTCATTTCTTTACTGTCATAACAATCCCGCTTCATATTGAAAATTGGTCTACTCTGAAGCTTAAATATTGTTTTATACTTTTTATGGTTTCTATACTCAAGTGAAAACTAAGATTTATGATGCCCTGGAGAGACCACTTGGTTTCAGTCCTTCAAAGAGAAATGTTACATTAAAGACAGTGTTGATACCCCTGCAGCCTATCAGGAGTTTATTATGAAATATAAACTGCCCAAGAAGCAAGAGATAACAATTAACATGGGCAAGCAACTGACATAGTGTATTTTTTTTTGTTGTTTTAATGTGGAGTGATAAATATTTATTGAATTTTGGAAATTGTAGTTTCTGAGCATAAACCAGTTTTTAATAGTTGAGCTACTTTTGCCATAAATTAACCCTCCAGTTCATGTCTCAAGTTCTCAAAGCATTCTGTGTATGTCACCATTCAGGAAGCTCTTAAACACCTCCGGGTGTTCATCAGCTATCTTGCAAAAGGAAGTTTAATCTTTTCCTTCTTCTATATAATGCTTTAATAAATTCCATTTAATAAAAGCAGCACATTTTTTAGCATCACTGTAAGTAAAAGCAGTAAAGATTTTCAATCAGCTGATACTGTGTAGTTTATCTTTCCCAAGCAAAGACAGCTGCTCATGAACATTCTTTGATTAATACAAGAAATCCCTGCTAGGGAGCTTTCATCTCTGGTATCCATTAAATTACAGGACCATATAGTTGGAATTGTGTCTCTTCATAAGAGGCTCATATCTGGGCTTTTGGCACTGCATATACAGATGGACATTCAACAGGTGCATAAATAGAAAATACCAAGGCAAATGGAAAAAAAAACCAAACATAAAAAACCCCAGACAAGCAAGATCAAACTGGCAAGTGATCTGAAAAATCACAGGTTAGAGAACAAGACTGTTAGGTATCAGTGAAACAGCCACAGAGAGAACAATTGGACACATTCATGTAGCATTTTGGAACGGTTCAGCGTGTCATGGTTTGAGCAGGAATCACTGGCAGCTCAGAGATCTTGATGAAGAGAGTCAGCAAAACTGGATGACTGACAAGAATAGGCGAAGCTATGTCTTCTAATATTATGTGAAATAGTAATTCAGGTATATATGTAGGAACTTAACCGTCAATGAATTAAGAGAACGAGCAGTCTCAAAAAAAACCAACAGCAGTCTAGACAGCAAAGAATGTTGAAAGCCAGTGTTGCAAGAATTAAAAAAGTCTTATAGTAAACAGACATTGCTTTTAATAATGTGGGAAAGAGAGGGGACTTATCTGGATGTTTTGAAAGTTGCATTATACTACTGACTCTGATTATACTAAAGTAATGTATTAAACTAAATCTGTATCTGCACTGAAATACCAAAAACTTTCTGAAATCTTATCATTGCAACCTAGGTCTATAAACTTTTGCACTCCCTTAGGCAGAGTCTTACATAAATAGGGGTGTGGGCAGTGTTATCATAATAATAATAAAAAAATTGCATATTTGTCAATTATTTATTCTATTTCAGAGATACATTTAAGAAGTAATGATGACTGACAACACAACCTGAATAATGTAGCCTAATATGACATTGCAAAATATTGCCAATTACCAGGATTTTTCATCTGTTGTCCCTTTGCTATAGTGCTATAAAATGTATGCTAATTTAACATCCTCTTTTAGTAATAAATTGTTTTCCTACTACCATTATTTATTATAGGATTAGAAGTACACCACTTTCAAATTTAGTCACAATGGTGCAGAGATAAACAGAATATCAGTTGCTGCTATGAAGAGGTCCGCAGCCTAAAGGAGTTCTCCCAAACTCACAGTGATCCTTTCTGGTTGAACACTGACTAGGGCCTTTATATAAATTCAAACTACAAAAGGCAAATGTGAAACAATGTAGAATCATTGAATTGTTAAGGTTGGAAAGGACCCCCAAGATCATCAAGTCCAACCTTCTACCCAACACCTCCATCACCACTAGACAATGTCATGTCCCAAAGTGCTACATCCACCCATTTTTTTTTTAAACACTGGCAGGGATGGTGATTCCAGTGATTCCACCACTTCCCTGGGCACTCTGTTCCAATGCTTAAATACTCTTTCAGTAGAGAAATTCTTCCTAATATCTAACCTGAGCTTCCCTGGGCACAATTTGCAGCCATCTCCTCTTGACCTGTCAGAGAAGGGGCCAACACCAGCCTTCCTACAACCTCCTTTCAGGTACCTGTAGAGGGCAATAAGGTCTCCTCTCAGCCTCCTCTTCCTCACTGAAGACTGTCAGTTTCCTCACATAGTAATATATGGCTGCAACACAAAAGTGGTTTTCCCACAAGAAAGAACCAGGATGGCATTTGGGTCATGGTAATTCTACTTTTTTTTTTTTTTTCAAATGCTGGAAGGAATCTCCTGAAGAACTTATGAGGCCCTAAGATTTTCCCATTTGTGTCTCTGAGAGGATGCCAGTACCTGAAGGGCACGACACAATCTCCAGACCTGGTTGAAAGATGCAGACTGGCAGTGGGAAATTGCAGTGGGTTTAATTTCACATCATGTTTAAATTCAGGTTACTACAGCAAGTATGGACATTGTTGGTTTATATTACTCATATAGCCATTCAGCTGTTTGAGATGATGCTATCTTGTATGACCTTACTGCAGCTCATGACTCAATCCTGTCTTAAAAGCAGTTACAGGAATTTTCATTTAGTGAAGGAGTGCAGACTGTATTTCTTTTATTTGACTAAGCTGTTTCCTATTACTTATTGTACTCTCTTGACAGTAATAAATTTCATAATGGTTGCTAGATTTCGAATCAACTATTACACTATCTAGATGGAACAGTAAATCAATAATGGATGATATAGAAATCATAGCTAATAGCTGGAATGCAGGGTGGGTTTTTTTTGCCTTAAGGTGTCACATTTAGTAATCACTAATATTTATTGAAAAAATAGAAAAATGCTGTAAAATCAGTAGTAAATTGGCAAGAATATATGAAGGCATTTTCATAAGCAAAGACAACAGAGCTGGGAGAAGAAAATATACTGCACTCACAGATTCTTTTTTTCTGAAAACCTGATTAATTAGCGTGCTTTATCACATACCTTATTTTCTACTTTTGAAGATCTCACTTTTGAAAGTAGATGAGACTGGATTACAGCTTGGTGAAATCCATTTCAGTAGACCTGGGTGCTTCATAGTTTTGCTTAGGAGAAGTTCCTAATGTGATAGTTTCTCATGTATTAATTTTTATGTGGTACTCAAAGAGAAACACAATAACTGCACAGTAAACGTTGACTTTTTGGTCAATGTTACTAGAAAATAGAATATTGGTATAGCTGGAAAAAAATTAAAGTTCAATTTCGATTCTGTGCTTCATGCTAAACTTATTCTCACTGGGTAAATGAGATTGGAATTTACAGGTATTGCGTAATCAAACCCTAGACTGCTTACAGAAAGATGATACCTAAGTATAACCACTTTACACAAATTCATACAACCTCACCTTGAATTTTTAAGGAAAATTATTGAACATGCAGCAATGAGGTTCTGTAGTTAACTGAACTTTTAGTAGTTAGATGGGTATCTCTCTTTTTCCCTTCCCATAATAATAGAGGTTTAATACTTATTGCTGCATATTCTTCAAATTCTGAAATAGAACTGGTAACAAAAAAGGCCAGGTCAATCAGAAGCTAGCTGAGGTATCGATGGGGTATCCAGGGAATGGAAAGTCAGAGTGTTCATGTCCTTTAAAGATATCATCCCTCCTCTGGCTAAGATTCTCCCAGCCTCCCAGATTACTTAGCTGAACAAAATGAAGCGAGACTGGATATAAAGCCTCAACAGCTCTCCACTGCTGTCCAAGGAAGAGGTGTGATGCTTATGATGTATTTCTGTGGTCTGTCAGAATCACCATAGAAGTCTAGTATCTCATTATCTGCAACACTGAAAAAGGGAGGGGTGTAATGTTTGCAAGAACAGCTATCAGTGGAACTATTTTTGTTGATAAATCTCTTAAAGTGGTATTAAATGGTCAATCCTGGTATATTTCAAGGACAAATAATTTTACTCTTCCTGTTCCGGTCTAGGAATTTACCACATACTAGAATAAGGCAAGATAAAGCAGAAAAAGGCACCCATGATTGAGTAAAGAGCAGAAGAAAAAGCCCCATTTTACATTAAACTAACTTAAATATATCAAATTTCCACAAATATGACATATGTGTAGAATTATAGAAGTTCAGTGACCAATAATGACTTTTTTATTATTATTTGGGGTGGAATGGAATACATATCTGCTAAATTGATTTTTAAAATAATACACAAGAGTATTGAACAAGAAATGTATTCCATTTCAGACAGTTCTTATTTCATGTGATCATTACCTTGCTACTTCTCTCAAAATATTGTATACTGGAAAAATATATATAAAGTTCTGTGTATGATAATATACTAGATAAAGTCTCAGAATTCTCTTTATTTGAATATTATTTAGATTGTACAGATGAAAGTTAAGTCTCACCTGGCAAAGTAAGCTTGGAATGCTGAAGTATACATTTCTGTCCTACAAGCATCATGAGAAGAATCTGCCTTTGCAAGTTGTTTGCTTCATGATATAATGTACCAAATGGCTTGCTGAAAAATTGGACAAATTCCAGTTGAACAGCCACTATTCAAATTGATAGTGACAGCTCATTCTGAAAAAGAGAGTTATTTTTCAAATGATTGATATGAACTCAAAGGGGTGTGAAGAACTGTAGTGTTCACATTGCTTATGAGCTGTTGACAGTTTGGCACATCTCTAATGCTGATTAGAAACAAGACAGGACACTGCAGTTTGCATTCATATTAAACTTACAGACCACATTAAATTATTTGACTCACAGGAACACTCAATATACTAAAATATGCCACAGATTTCAAAATCGAATGACCTTTGTATCGAGTTTCTCAGCATCTATGAAGAAAATATTGAGCGATAAAAAGTGACTAGAAGAATATTAACAGATATTAATTAGACCAAACAAGTGACCTTGATGATATTCAGTTCTTTTTTGAACTACAGATGTCTTTAGAGATATAATAAAGTGAAAAAAAAATTAAAAATGGAACTCTAAAAAAATTGTGTAGATTCTTCACATTTGACCTGTAAATAGAGGAGCTGGTGCTTGCGAATGCTTTTCTAGAACTCACTTACACATTTCATATTTCACCTCTGCAAATGTTAATGCTACTAGGATTACTTTTTAAAAACCACTTTGTCTGACATCCTTCCTCTATGATAGTGCTGGTACAGGCAACTAAAAGTGCTACTGTATCTTCTTTGGGAGGCCATTATTTCTCAATTGGGCTCTGCAAAATGTCAGCATCAGAAAAGGCAGCTCTCGCATCCACCTTACAAAAACTGGGATTTCTGTGGCTGAAGGCCATTGTGATATAATCCTGTAAGATACCTCCTATTTATTAACAAATCCCTGCTATTATTTCACATTGCCCGTACACACCCCAAAATACAATGATTGCTTTCAACCTGCATCTGAATTCTAGGCTATTCCACTCCTAACTCCATATCAGAGACTAAAACCTATTTATTTTTCTTAGATGCCAGTTTTTCTAATTCTCAGCCATATAGGAAAGGAAACACAGAGAAAATGTGTTATTTCCCCAGGATTTCTTTGCTCTCTATGCAACTGGAAGATACCAGTGCCCAGGAATCAGATGATGAGCAAAAGACCCTGACACCAGATATTGATAGAGTTCAGTAAGAGAATCACTATCTTGTCGTCTTAGATGCCACGCAGTGAAGGCAGCCACCTTTCCATCTGTCAAATTCTCAAAAAATACCCCAAGTGTACTTCTGTATCCAGATTGACAGTGAGGGCTACAGGATAGTAAGCTTGCACACTTTCTGGTGCAAGAAAATGCAAGGGATTTTGGTCTTCTCTGATTGAAGAGAACATGCCAGTATGATAAACAGGTTCTGAATGTCCCTAGTGCAAAATGTGCACTGTATTCATGATCAACTCCACATTCACCACTACAGCAAGGTTTGTGGGGCTTTTTTGTTTTTCATTTTTGATAGAGTATGAAACATGGACTGATCTCCATGCTGCGAGACAAGATACAAGCTGAAACTGGCCCACAAATTCAGCAAAAGGGGAAAGCATTACAGAATAGGAATTCACAAATCAAATTCAAGAACTAACAAAAAAGGTAGTAGACAAGTTGCACTAACCCAGGAGAAAGCTTTTATGCAGCAAGTAGCTCAAGCTCTAACTGACCTTGGAAAAATTATATGAGTAATATGGTCACTAGAGTGAACTGCCATGAAGTATCATTCAATATACAGTACTGTGTTTTCCTTTTCAACAGTAGCTGTTTTATTGCTTCTCTAAATATTGTATAATTGAGTGAATTTAAGCTTTTTGCCACTGTATAAACAATGCAGGCACACAAAATCTTATCCTGGCTGAATTCCTTGACATAATGTCCCACAGGTAATATCTAAGAGCTGTGGTGAGAGACAGCAATCCCATCCCAGTTCTTATTAGTACTCCTCCATATTCCACTACCAAAGAGGAGCTTTGAGTTTACAACAACCTTCTACACCCATACTTATGACTCGAATTAATAGAACTGACTTTATTAACTGTATTACATTAAGATTCAAAGTACATTGCTCTGTTACTTTAGTCAAAACAGTAGAGCCAGCTTTAAAGGACATGTAAGCAGAAGTACAGCTTTCTTAAATTATTAGGTGCAATACCTCAAAAAGCAGCAGGAGCAGGACCAGAGCAAAGAAATGGTAAGGCTAGACTATTCCTGTTTGATTCAGTGCCAACAGGAATAAAGTCTGTCAGAAAGGTATTACAGTAACTGTTGCAAAACCATAGAGTATTTGTGACGTGTTACCATTTCTCCACAAAGTGAGTTCTAAATACCAAATAGCTAAAGCCATTCTAAAAAATTATCTCTTTGCCTTCATTTAATCATTGCCATCATCTTTTTATGACAATGGAAGATAAGCAGAGGTAACTGGCAGGTTACTTCTCTGAAAATACCTTCATGTTAAATCCAGATGGTTAAATAAATGTTTGTATCTCTAAGATCGCACTGAACATTCAGTTCAGTAGCTGATGTGCACAAGGTAACATTGATGTGCACATGGTAACATTCTGCATCTATTGCCCACCTAGAGTTATCAGTTACATCTATTGCAACACAAGGCATATGGTGGACCTAAGTCACTTAAAAAAATAATTACTGTTGATGCTGGTTGCCATTGAAACTCTGAGATTTATGAGAAAAAGTTGCAAGATGAATTTATATAAGGCTTCTCATCTATACAGACACAAAATGTACATGTAGTGTACATTTTTCTTCTTAGCCTAATGCATCTTATAAAAATGTTTACCTTCTAATAAGGTGTGTTGTTTTCAAAAAAGTCCAGTGAAGTTACACTTTGCAGGTAACAGGGATTATTTTTACTTCCTGTGGTTTCATTTTTCAGTAAGAAATCACTCTGCAGCTTTTTTTCTGAACTGAATGAAACCAGAAAAGCTAAAACTAAACACAGAAGACTACAAGGATGGCTGATGGCTAAATATATCACAGCTACTTTTATTTCTTGCTAAAAAAGCCACAAGAAGTGCCTACTTAAAGTAACAAAAGTCCTTTAACTGCTTTGAAGAGATCTGATGTTCAATAAAGTAAAATGGGTATTAAAAAATGTCACTTTTGTTTTGTAATTAGTAATTTTTTTCTCTCATTCCCCAGGAAGTGGGAATCTTTCCCACAACATTTTGTGTGGAGGTGTCTTCAATAATATTTGATATCTCATTTTTCTTTTTTGTTTCTCTGTTTCTCTTTCAAAATAATTTCAGGGTGGGTGGGAAATTAAATGAAGTATGGAAACCCACAGCTTTTAAACATTTTTCAAATTATGGTAAAGAGAACACACTTAGAAACTTTGATGTAATTTTGGTTGTTTACACTCTGCTTTCCACAGGATATAAAAAAACAACCAAAATAAAATAAAAATAAATCCCCTCTATTTCCTCTCTTAATTAATGAAAATGGCTTTCCTTTTTTTCTTTTTTTTTTTCTTTTTAAAGTGTTTAGTTACTTTAGCATGTTTCCTGATTGGGGTTTTTGTTTTCTAGCTTTTTTGGTTGATTGGTTGGTGGCTTTTATTTGGTGTGTGCATTTGTTTGGGTTTTGTTCTAGTAGTAAAATTGTATTGATTAACTTTTTTCATTTTTACTAAGTAGTTATATGCTACTTTTCAAAGGAGTGAAAAAAAAAAGTTTTTTTTATATTTATATATCCATATTCTTATAGAATTCTTAAAATAGAAGGAAAATTGATTTTTCCTGAGAAAAAGAAAAAGGTTTTTTTGGAGACAATTGTTTGAAGGGAAGTACTTCAGCAGAGACTAGTTGTCTCAAGCCGACAGGTTAATTTTGTTTCTATGCTTGATTACATACAGTGCATAGTAACATAGCACTCCCTTAAATTATTGCAAAACGTTTATTTTAGTCTGAATGATTCTGTGCCCTGTTATTTCACGTAGAATTGTCACAACTAAACACACTAATTGCACATTTGTCTAGGAAGTTGCAATAAAAGAGATTATAAGTGATGACCAAACAAAAGGCAGGATCCTATCTCAGGAAATAGTTTTTGAAAATGTACATCAATTTCACATCAGATAAGAATTTCTTTTTATAAGATGACATGTCATTTCATAAGAAGTTACAGCAAGATAACCAGCTACACAGTGACTCTCCTGCGGTACAGCATTTCATAGGAAAATGCAGGGTTTCTGTTTTAAAGCAATATTAAACATTGTCTTTTCATTGTAATTCTTAACAGAATAGCTCTAATTACTGTTCTTTATCCTGTTTGCTGTTGGGTTGTCTTGAAGTATATCTTTAATCACCAGACAGATATGGGGGAAATAAGCACTTTCATTAACAATTAGAAGTCCAAACAAATGTACAAATGTATTGCTAGTTTCTTAAACTGGGCTCGAATGATCTGTGCTTTAGAGCTCTGTGGGTGCCTTAGTTTTGGTTATTTCAGCTTTATACAGCTGAAACATTCAAAATAACAAGTTTGCTACTATGAATTAATATTTTAGGGCCATATTGTGCCTAGAGGTACCTGACCCAAAGCCTTGTCTTGAAATAATTGTAGTGGAAGATTTCTGGAATGTGAAAAGATCCTCTCTTTTGTTCACCTCCTGCAGTCTAGAGGCAGACTGAAATTTCTGGAGTCTCCAGAGCATGTGCTACCCTAATTTCTGTACTTGTGTCAGAAACCATAAAATTCTGAAGTACAGCAGCAGCATTTTAACATTTCTTGTAGGTTGTACTTCACTCTTCACACAGGAGGATCCCTACATCCTGAATCATGATTTCAACTCTTAGATTTGGCTGTTGCTTTTAAAACCTTCCAGACAGAAGAAGGTTGCTTTTATGAACTTCATCTTAATAACCAAAATTCTGATGCCACTAGTAACTTTGGGCCAAGAACATTGTGTAGAAATTTAAGGACTAATTACAATAAACATAGTGACTGCTTCTAATTCATGTTTACAAATAGGAAAAAAAAATAGTGTGACTTAACTAAGCATTTATGTTAAGAAAGTACCGTTGATGCATCAGTATCATATTTTTTTATAGCTGGGATCACACTATGCCTAAGACCTGTCTGTCTTCATAATAAAGAAAGGCATTTTATTTCCATTGTAATGCAGAATGAACCACTTTCTGCCTTCCAGATTTTTCTTTCCCTTAGTTATTTATTTCCCTGGCATAATGGTAATAGATCAACAAGTAAGATTTTTCTTATAAATGTTGTGTCTAAATGATAGCTTGTCAATTTTTCTGAGAAGGGTCAGACCATACATTTGATGATAAGGTTTATAAAAAGGTTTCTAAAAAGGCTTAGCATAAGCTTTTAGCACATAATGAGCATGGCCCTGCTACTGATTACCACACATACTAAGAAGTATTTACATTGTTGTCTTTGAATCATGAGAAACATGTCTGTAATTGGGACAAATTCTTGCTCTCTTAAGTGCCCTTGAATATTGCTGAAGTCATAGTGAATAAGGTATGCAGCCCCATACACATGGAAAGGAGCTAAGTGTGTTAAAAGTACTTAAATGGGAAAACTTTACAGTCTAAAAGTCTACAAGCTCTATAGTTTCAAGCTTTATCTGGTAATGCATTTCAAGGAGAGTATACAATAATCTCTCCCCTGTCTTTAAAGCAGTTTTTAGTGATTGGTGATTTTCAAAGTAAGCAGTCTTCTTTCATTGCCTCAAAGTTTGAGCAGTTAGCCTGGTCTGAGGACTACAGCATCCTAAAAGCACTGAACTCTGGGCCAAATATGCAGCTAAAGCCACTTGTATTGAAAAAAAGACAAACTAGTAGGAACTATGTGGGTGGCATCTTCTTTTCTTGATACAAAATTCTGGTTTGAGTACTTGACCTGGCAGAAGAAAACCTAGATTCATTGTTTTCCTCAGGTTTAGACAGTACAGAATAATAGCTACCATCTTCCCAGATGCAATGACTTCAGCTGTTCAGCAGCAGGGACCCTAGCTAACCTCCCTTAGTCTAGAAGAGGGACTCTTGGCCTCATTGTAAGAAACTCAGCTTTTGATCCTTCAAACAAGTGCATTTCAGTCTTTTATTGAATGTTTATTTGATGAAAAATCACACAAACTAGCTTGAGGGGAAAGTCCAAATCCAAGTCTCTCCTTCTCTCAGGTAAGTGCCCTACTCACTGAGCTAGAAAGTTATGGTCTGATGAATCTTAAATTATTTCTGCACAGTGGCACAGCTTTGAGAGGAAAATCGCCTGAAGCCTAATCATTAGGTACTCTCCTAGGAAATGACAGACTGTTTTTTTAACATCCTAACACAGACAAGGGCACTGAAGTGTGTGTGAGAATGGCCTAACAACAGCTTGTTCTGGAAGAGAGTAACTTGAACTACCATCCCTCAGAATTTTAAGAGAAAACAATGAATAACTGCTTCCCTCTGGAAGGAAGAGATTTCCATCAAGCCCCATGAAGCTGTTTGAATCCTGAGCATATCTAAAATCTCTTTACAAGGTCTTGCAGGGCAATAAAGTTAGCCAAAGGAAAGAGGAATTGAAAGCCTTCTCTACCTAACACCTTTTCATATTCCAGATAAGATAGCTTAGGTATTTAATGTGCTAGCTCTGGAAAAGAATTGCATCATGAGGACTCACAGCTCTCTGCATGTATGTTCCAAGACATTTGGAAACCTAACCTGGACGTAGAGATTCCTTTTTCTGAAAACAATTTACTGAGATTCAGCTGATGTAGTGCTGAACTTCACAGACACAAGTGAATAATTTAAAAATCCTTTCATGGAACATTAGGGTTGGAAAAGGCTTCTAAGATCATCAAGTCCAACTGTCAACCCAACATTACCATGACCACTAAACTGTCTATCCTAGTGCCAAGTCTACACATTTTTTGAACACCGCCATGGCTGGTGACAGCTAGATGCACTTTGCTAAATGCTAATCTCAGATGACTTCCTTTCTTTGTAAAACTTGGTTATTTGCTTGGAAGTGTTTCCATTTGTTTTTCTTATCCTTCTAACCTTAGTAGGAAACTGTACTTACTTAAACTACAAATATTTTAAAAATAATGCTCTTCCATTGTATTTTATGAGGTATCTTACTTAGAATAGGTAGATTAATGCATCAGTAGTTTCAATTTCCTCTGACTAGAGAGAACCAGGATGAAATTCAAGGAAGAGGTCAAGTCTTTCTTCTAGTAATGATTTAAGTGCTGTACTTTCAAATCACAAGGTGATTTTTGTCACTTTCTTCCAAAGGTTATTGTACATTTTATGTAGTAGTAGTAAAGTATTTCAAGAGAAACAGAATGCGAGTTAAAAAAGTGCTTTTTGGAGAATAAAGATCATGAACCACTGTGTGATTTGTTCTATCATCTTTCCAGAATCTATTGCAACTAGGGAATTCACTTCTAGGAAGAGAAAGTCCTGCAAGAATATGAGATAAGAAAGTCCTTATGACTATGTTCTTGTGACATACACATTTGTTAGAAATAGCTCACATTAATGTTCCTGACTATATGCACGTACACACAAAGACACAGATATATAAAAAGAAAACAACATTTTATATATAAAGGTTAAAACAGAGAAAAATGGAAACAGAGAATTGCATTAGAGCTAAAATGATGCTGCCTAATTTAGCTATCACACTTATAATTGCAACAATTGAATTACGTTTAAAGTCTAAAATGGATCAATAACTTATTTTTGCAGATACCTGTAAAATTTATGCTCTTTGCATTTTATTTTCTACCAAGAATCTTTTCTGTCTTTTCCGGCTGGTATAAAGGTATTTTTGCACATACCTACCTGATTTTGGTTAATTTGTTGACTTTCTGAGTTTCAGAACAGTCCCCAGAGTTCTCCTTGGTTCTTAAACAGTTTTCTTACATCAAAACTGAGGCCCGTCTCTAGGCTGCATCCTTCTTTCAGCATTTCATAAACTTCAGGCTCACAACTGCACTGTGCTGTACTCCCAGCTATGACTGTTTTGAACCTTTTATTTCCAAGCATCTCCAACTGCTCAGAGCTGGAATTTCTCTCTTTCCCCTTGATCCAATCACACTTCCTACTTTTCTCATTCTATATTCCCATGTTAAAAAAAAAAAAGTCAGTCTGGTAGCAACCATCATAACAACACAGGCATACAGTGAAATTGCCAAATGACAAATCTATTTTAAGACCTATGTATTCTGCAACTAGTGACTGCATCAGTGGACAAGGGATGACCTATGAATGTGATCTATCTGGACTTCTGCAAGGCCTTTGACATGGCCCACCACAACATCCTACTAGCTAAGTTGAAGAGATACAGATTTGATGGCTGGATGGCCTAACCCAGAGGGTAGTGGTCAATGGCTCAAAGTCCAGATGGAGAGTAGTGACAAGAGCTGTCCCTCAGGGGTCCACACTGGGACCTGTCTTGTTTCACATTTTTATCAGTGGCATAGACAGCAGGACTGAGTGCACCATCAGCAAGTTTGCAGATGACACCCAGCTGAGTGGTGCTGTCAATACACCAGAGGGATGGGATGTCATCCAGAGGNTGGTAAATATTCAGTCTGTACTGTCACCCACTGTGGACAATCACTGGTAATTTCATGTGTCATTTTAACAGTGTGGTAGTGTAGCAGTATAGAAAGTTTTTCAGTCAGTAAGACGCAGCTAGCATACAATGCAAAACTTGGAAGATTTCTTCTGTGTGTTTAGAATTCCATATTTTAGACCATACCAAAGTTCTGCACCACTTCCTAATGCACTAATGATCATTTTCAGAGATACATTGCCTGTCAACTTGCTACTGAGGAAACTTACAGTGTATTCATCCTTGACAAACTCCCGAGAAACTTTCTTGAATGTGCATAAAACCAGAGGAGTTTGGTACATCTAGGCAATATAAAACAGGATTTTGAAGATATCTTGTGCATATGTAGCTGCATTGTCATGTCAGCTAACACATGGCTAATATATACTCAGGTGAAATGTCATTGCTGACCCTTTCCAGTAACATCAGTTCCTCTGTAACAGGACATCTCAAATGTTGACACACTTAAACTATA
This sequence comes from Chloroceryle aenea, assembly GCA_013399075.1. NCBI lineage: Eukaryota > Metazoa > Chordata > Aves > Coraciiformes > Cerylidae > Chloroceryle > Chloroceryle aenea. The sequence goes on from VWZY01004680.1 coordinate 138,404, forward strand.
GAGATAACATAGGAACTGCTGGCTGGGATAACTATTTTAATGTTTACCTGAACATCACTTTATATCACGCTTAGTCACAATTGTAGTTGGGAAGCTAGGAAGCACAAAGATGTGTGCTTTTATCAATTAATTCCAAAATACATTCTGTTGGTCTGACAGATGTCATATAAGCTATGAAAGAAACTATTTTATAATATCTTAGAGCACATTTACAGTGTATGGCATAGCTAAGGTGTTGTAGTCATTAATAAATACTAATCTAGTAAATGAAAGTCTGAGCTTTATACAGTTCTATCATGGTAAAGGCAATGTACCTTGTTTGCTCTTCACTTTTAGAATCTTAGTCAGATTGTTTCCTCTTCTAAATTTTTCTCCCTCTGTAAAAAAAAAAAGAAAAGGATGTCTTGTTATTTTTAAAGAAGAATAGAAGAAACAGTTTACACAAAACAGCGTCCTCATGGTTGATGCCTCTTCTTAGTGCACCACAGTACTTGGATTTTAAGGCCACACTGACTGAGAAAGCTAATCATTGACAGAGGGAAAGAAGACAAGTACACTGTCGTATACTGTGATAGCTGTCCACATGAAACTGCATACTTACATCAAAAAATCCTTAAAGGAGAATCAAAAGCATTTTTTAAGTTACTTTTATTCCCTAATGACCTCTCCTTTACTCAAAAACTTCAATCTCTAGGAGCATATAAAAAGAAGTTCATTCAAAAGATCTAAAATACAGAGTTACAGGGTCTAGGAACAGTAATAAATATAAAAAACGTGGAAAGAATAAGTATACAATAGTTAGGAACTCAAAATGCAGTAAGCTCAGCTATGATGGATAGACTTTTTGGAAAAGCTTTTCCATCTGAAAAAAAGCAGCTCCTTTTTAATAGAAGCATGCCAGATGGTTTAGCAGAACATCCATTAGTCAATCTGTTAGACTGTGTAAACTACTGCCTGTGATGTTAACCACAGTGCCTAGATCTACGAAAAAGGTCTGAACCATTTTTATACAGAAGCTTGGTGGGCACTGAATTCCAACATGAGAAGAGGAGAGGAAGAAGTCTTGAGATTGATAAGTGTGTATCATCCTGTTCTTTGAAGAGATGACATGACCAATGTGGTTCCATTGCACTGGACTCAGTGAACCAATTTGTGAATTAACAAGTTGCACTGTAAAGAAACAATTACTGAAAACAGCATGTCGCAATCAATGATTTAGGAAAACATTTGTGCATGTGTAGTGTTCCATTCATAAAGAGCAAATCACTGAGGCTGAGCTGGCTCAAAGAAGAAATCAGTATCCTTACTTACATCTGAGTGTTCAATTTCTCTAAGATGCAGGAAAAAAGAGCAAAACGAATGTAGGTACAATCTGATGTTCAAAAGTCAAATGAAGTACAGTCTTGTTCTCATAACCCCACAATGTGGCATGGTAAAGTTTCTTACATATAACAGTTAATGAAGCTGCACCAACCATTCTTCTTACTTTCATCATTCTAACCTCAGGACTAAAAAGAAACATAAGGAGAGAAGGTATAGAGCCATTTACAAAGGCTCCTGAATATTGTAACTTGGTATTTGGTTAGTGCCATGTCTGCTTTACAGCTGTACATCACCAGTGATAAGAATACCTGTGGGCAAAAAAAATAGAGTGATAGAGTAATTCTGAGAGTGGAACTATGACGCGTATGAACATACACCTTCTGCTTCTCTCTAGAAAATGAAGTAACTTGTCCTGCTTTAAACATTGCAAATCATAAAATATAAGCCAACCAAAATCCTGCTTTAAAATATTGTAGTTCTTTGCAAAGTTGGTAAATAATTGCAAAAAATCATAAATATTTCTCCTACCCAACAGTATTAAGTCAAAACTCCTCTTTTTTTTTTTTGCAAAAGGTTAGTTCAACATTACAGGTAGCCATATAAAAAACAAAATTCAAACACAATGTTATCTGTCTATTTCTACATATAGGACTTCTGCCGAAGAGAATAAGCACTGTACTTACATAACTGATAAGGTAATTAAGATCCTTCATTTTTTCTTATGTGACTGCTGGTTAATTCTTAGTGTTCAGTTTAAAGTTCAGCTTCATACAATGTTTCAATACCATGCTGTAGAGAAAATGATATTAATACCACATGTTATAAATTGAAAGGATTTTATTTAATGAAAGGAGAGTTCAAATTTTTACTGTCTTAGAATTCAGTTTAAGGTAAATGTTAACTTGGGACAGCATAAGCCATTTGTATTAAAAAAACAACGTAAAACAATTAAAAATAGCAGAATGGATAATGTAAAATTATTATAAAAATATATGTAAAAAGTTAGATGTGAAGATTGTGTTTGTGCATGTAGATTAAAATACTGTTGCAAGGGAAGATGGCAGGAATTACAACTAGAGGTAATCTCTTATGCTAAATACCAAATAACTTTTTCAAGAATCAGACCTTAGCAGAGTAAACAATTATTTCAATTACAATAAAAAAGTACTTGGGATGAGATCCTTCATATGAGATGCTTCCAGCTCCAAGCTGGAATTCAATAGAAAGCCTGAATTTTAACAGTATTGCTTGCTCTTTACTATAACTCCACCATCACCCCTCAAGTGTGGGATCTTGGTTGGAAGNAGAACCCGGGAATTTTCTGGGAACGGGGGAATTTTCACCTGGATCCAGAGTAACAGAGGGAAAAGGTCTGTTCCCGACCAGGGACCAGCAACGAACCCCAGGGTTCCCAAATCAACGACGGGATTTTTTGGGGTTCTCGTGAGGGTCGTCAGCCACGGTGGTCAAGGGAAGAAAAGGAAAAATTAATTCCGACCAGGACCAGCAACGACGATGGAAGCTCTTGCAAAGGTCGTTTCCCTATTACATAAGCAGGGGGGGTATAGATTGTAAGCTTAAAGATTTTACTCTTGCTATTGNGGCAATGAAGCAAGGAGATAAAGCAGAACAAAGTAGAGAAAAACAGGACGTGGGGGGTACTGTCTGAGTTAGATAGCAACCAGGCACGTAGCAGATTTAGGCGCGTGAACAGTGTAGTTGTTAAGGTCCGGCGTTCGGAAGATCTCGCGTTGTACGGAAAGACAGGGACAGCTAGATAGCCAGTAGCACTTGATTTATGATGCTAGCAGACAGATGTGATGTTGTAAACCTAGGCTATATAACGCGGTGCTGCCCACTAATAAACGCCAATTGTCGTCCACCACATTGGTGTCTGCGTGCTAATGGACGGTGCAGCCATTTAGTGAGCTGCATAACTGTTCCCGGGACCAGGTCCCCGTCGCCCTTGCGCCCCAAACCAGGGCACCAGAGGCTACAAGTCGTGCCAAGAACCCGGGAATTTTCTGGGAACGGGGGAATTTTCACCTGGATCCAGAGTAACAGAGGGAAAAGGTCTGTTCCCGACCAGGGACCAGCAACGAACCCCAGGGTTCCCAAATCAACGACGGGATTTTTTGGGGTTCTCGTGAGGGTCGTCAGCCACGGTGGTCAAGGGAAGAAAAGGAAAAATTAATTCCGACCAGGACCAGCAACGACGATGGAAGCTCTTGCAAAGGTCGTTTCCCTATTACATAAGCAGGGGGGGTATAGATTGTAAGCTTAAAGATTTTACTCTTGCTATTGCAAGACTTTCACAAATTGGGGTCATTGACCAGCCGGTGGATATTCTCCACCCAGAGGTGTGGGACAAATGCTCTAAAGCATTATGAGAGGAGACTATGTCCTTGGGCTCTGGGAAACCTCTTAAATCGTGGGGTAGAGTCATGCAGGCTTTAAAGAAAGCCATGCAGGAGCGGAAAACTTGGAAGGCAGCAAGGAAATGTCTGTTGGTTTCCCCGAAACTGGGAGTCGGGGCAGCCACACAGACTCCGTGCCCTCCGGAGGACCTGCCGGGAGGAAACACACCCTCAACCGATCCAAACCCCGACCTGCTGGGTTCCCCTCCCCCCGACCCGCGAGATTCCCCGCACCCCGACCTCCCTGCAGAGGGACAGAGGCAGCCAAAATCCATCTGGGCTGATTTAAATCCATCTGGGCTGCTGTGCAGAAATCAGAGTCTGAGACCGTCTGGGTCAGACCGCCACCTTATGCGCCCCAAAATGGCGCCGAGCACATTCAGAACAAAGAAATTCCTGGCGAGTGCGCGCCTCAAGATGGCGCCGAGCACCTGTGGAGCAGAGAAATTCCTACTGAACACGCCCCAAGATGGCGCCGAACAACAAAGGTGGGGGCGGGACCGGAGCGCACACAGCCGAGACAGGCGCTCCGGAGATCGGGAGATAACACTAATATTACCAGGCATGTACAACCAAGAATACTGGAGATGAACATAAAAATTGATTTCGCATGGATATGATCCTTTCTAAAAATCTAGAAGGTTCATAATCAAAATCTGTTGTAACACTTATATAGCTTTCATGCTCTGTTTAAAACGTAAATTGCAAACAAAGAAAATTTTCCATAGGGAACTATCATTTCCTTATGGAAAATGAATCCTCCCGTCAGGAAAAGATGTACAACCTTAGCAAAACCAAAACTAAGGATAAAATGAAAGAGCTCATAGGAAGATGTTCTATCAATGGCAGACAAGGTCTCACCAATTTACCATTTCACTCAAATTTCTCATGCACCTTACAAATTTGATGAGATTTTTCTGCCAGTGGTCATTTTTTAAATGCCTTACATATTCAAAACATAGAAGGAATTATAGGAACATTTATCATTTAATCAAATTAAACTATACGAAAGGAAAACAAAATACTGTTTTACTTAATATTAAAACTGTTAAGAAGCTGGATATTCTCAGGGAAGATGACCTTAAACAGACATATACATCAATAGATTCTTTCACTGCTTTTTCATACATCTGCACCTACAAAGCAGTTGTAAACACAACGTTACTACTAGTCCTATAGCTATGCCCTTGATCATAGTCTTTGGATCTAGATTACTGGCCACTCACTTTCATACAAGGAGCTATACTGAATGGATTTAAACTGTACCATATGTTATTTTAGCAAAATCAAGTCTCACGACCCTTTTCCTCCCCTTGCTCCCATCCTATTAAGTTAAAGACAACAATAAACAATTTAAAGTAGTGACTAATTTTTCAATTAAATGGAGTTTTATCTGAGCTTCAAAATGGGAGACATTTGGTTCCACAGTAAATGGTCTGTGATTCCTTTCGCACTTTATTTTTGTTTACCTTTAAACCAAAAATTAATGTAGTAACAGTGGTGTGCTCTCAGAAGAGCTTTATATTAACACCTAACATCACGAATCCTGGGCTACATTGCAGATTTAATAATAAAACTCAGTTCTGCCAATTGTATGCATAAACAACCCCATTAAAGTCAAAACAATTGTTTAGATTGTATTCAGAAAAAATATTGATAATGAGAGCCATAGACTGCAAATCTTATTGAACACGAATCTCACAAAGGTTTGCTTTTGTTGCTGCCTTAATTGAGCAAAACTCTAAAAAAGAAGGGGTTCTTTCAGAAGAGTTCCACTTTTTACTGAAAATGAAACTGTTTGAGCTCAGCATGGTCATATTTGTAAACCGATGCAGATCTTTAAAGTCCTGAAGAATGTTGCCTATGCTGAGTGGAAATACTGCCTTTAGCTTCCTGTGATTGAATGGTTATGTTTCTTCCTCACTGCTGATGTGTGACTTGTGAGTATTTTATGTCCATTCTGTGAAATACCACACCATCGTATGGAGATGCTGGTGATCATAATCAGCTGTCAAGCCAGGAAAGGTAGATACTAGGTCCGTGAGCTGCTTTAACTCACTCTGCTCAGTGAAATAATAAATACTGTTCCAGTAAGATCTCTTGTGCATTCTCATAGCTTATTGCCTAGAGGACCTTGATGGAGCAGTAAAGATAGTTGGTAATAAAAAAAAAATTAAGACAAAATCAAATCTGTAGTCACAGTGTCCCTTTAGAATATGTTAGTACCAAGCAGTAACAAGGGAATAAGTTATAGTCGGAACATAGGAAAAAGTAATCGTCTTTCTATTTAAAGCTTTATTTTATTGTAATATTTTACACATTTTCTGTATAATGCATTTTTTCCATATCTTAAAATGTCAATATTTCTTCATACATTGAAGAATATTTACAGCTTTTCTATGATTTAATATTGAGTGGACTGGGATAGCAGCTAGACTCTGATCAGCATCACAGAGGGTCAATAAGTACCATCTAGCAAAATAAGATATGTTTCAGTTTTTTATTCCATAACCTTATGAAGTAATTCAGAAAGAATCAGCCTGTTCTCTTTTATCTTCATTTTTTATTGTTTACATTAATTCAGTTTCTTCACAAAAGCTCTCTCTTAATATCAAGGCATCTTTAATTGGCTTTGAAAGTGAATTCTAATGGAATTTTCTCAGATAACCTTTAACAGTTTAAATAGGTTAAATTTTAATGTAATTTATGTTGGAAAGGTGTTCAAAATATTATACTATTAAATACTTAATGACATCATTATGGAAAACTTATCTATTTCCACACAAGGCTCAGGAGGCCAGAGGTATCATTCCACACTAGTTCTTGAATTGTTAAACAGGTCTACAGAGATTTGTCCTCTTTTTCAAAATTTAATAATAAGATTTAGGTTGCTGCTAACTTTGCAAAATATAGTGTTCTTGCACAGATGTGACTGTTAATTAAAAAGTCTCTTGTGAGTGTGAATGGGTTTCAGGGTGATGGTTTTGTTCATGTTTGTATCATTTAGGAGAATTTGGAGTATTCTAGTATTTGTGTATTCATAAGCATAAAGTATATAAAAGTCAGTCCTAACTATTGCATAGAATTATAAGAAAATCATATTTACATGCAAGTACATTCAGTGGCTCCTATGTACAGTATTGCTGTGACTAAAAGAATTAATCTATTATTCTTTTCAATTAAACAGTTCAGTAATAACACTTGTACTATAGCTCCAGTGAAGTACTCATTATCTGAAATATCTACAGACTGTGTTTATCAAGTATCCTAAAGAAAAAAAAAAGTTTATTTTGTGAGTGTTTTGAGAGCACTTTAAACAAGCCTTCACATTTTCAATGGTGGGTGGAAACTGTCAGACTGTTAGCAGAAATCAAAAGAGGAACACAGCTATATTATAAGCTACCCTTCATTTCCTTTGAAGTAAAGAAATAATAAAACACTTAAAATCATAGTATAGGAATGTGAGTTAAAAATGCATTGTCACCTAAGCAATAGTAATTACAGTAGAAGACAGAAACAGAATCCTTATACATTGAAGTGTTTGTTAGAGGAGAATAAAGAGATAACACTAGTTTCTTACCTGATCATAACGCATCCTTTTAAAACACTGAATTTTCTTCAAAATCTGCTTCAAAAGAAGAATTCATTCTCTTGGTGCCTCATAAAGATTAAATTGCTTTAGTATAGTTATTTGGGGAAGTATTAAAGTAACATAACAAAAATGACACAGGAGAAAATAAAGCAGCATTGGACTAGGGAACATTTAGAACATTTGCATGTAAACAAAGTTTGCAGATTGAAAAAAAGTTTAATCAATAAAACAACTTACCTGTGCTTAATACACTGCCAAGTAATATATTCTAAATAATATATTATCAACTGCAAATACAAACAGAAGCCTAAGCAGTCTCTAAAAAAGTTGTCTGAAAAAAACTAGAATAAGGGAAATGAAAAATTTTCTGTAAGTTTTACATTAACCACCAGAGTGATATTTCCGTTGCTTATACACAAGCATAACTTCAATTCCTATTTTTAAAATGATTTGGATTCATTCCTTCACATAAGCTTTATGAATACAGAAATGAAACAACTCAATCTCTTCAGAAGAAAATGTAATGGAGAATGTATCGCCGATATTCATTTTACTTTGCTAACCATCAGTGCGACTGCATCTGTGGGAATATTTGTAATTCAGGAACTGATGACTCAGGCAAAAAATACATTTACCTTTCTGTAAAACTAGTGCATCATTTTCAGGGCTGGAAATCTGATAACCCCATACAAATGGCCAAGATCATAGAAAGAATATGTGGCATAGAAAAGGATGAAATGTATCATCAAAACCCACAGCTTTATCAGATTTATAACTCAGCTAATGCTGTACTTCTGTGTTGTAGAACAGATAGGCTGATGCAAATCTGCAGATTTTTTTCATCATTTTAGATTCCCTTGAAAGAATTCCATCTGCAACACAGCTTTCTATTCCTTAATACAGGACAATGCTGTGCAGATGAGAATGTTTGCCTGAAAACTCTAGTAACAAGCCAAGACAGACAAAAAATTAGATCTCTTACTACAACAGTCAGATCTGAAATTTTGTTTGTTGGAATGTGTTAACAGTGGCAGAAATATTTCTTCTTATATAAAATATTATAGTTAATATATATAATAATGCATTTTCTCCAATATAATATATTTGGTAAATTAAATCTCCAAAACAGAATAACTTAAAAGTGAAATATGCAATCATTTCTCCTTCAGGGACAAAGATATAACAGAGGCAATATTCCTGTGGGTTTGTCAGTAATTAAGGTGTATTTGTTTGGGGATTTGTTACATTTTTCATTATATAAGCAACCAATACAAATGTCCATGTTAACTCATATATTTTATACCAAAATTATCAGAGAATAAATGGGAAATCTGGGGATTAACACAGAAGGAACATTTAGCTTAGAAGCTTCCATATCCTTTCATACATCAGGTGCGAGTTGTGTAACTGCACTCACAGTTCTATAAAATACATTAAAAAACCCCACCATCATGACCAAGATACTTGCAAAAGATAAAGCATTCTTATTAACCATAATGATTATTATTATTCTTAGATTCATGATATTCATTATATTTAGGGTGTATGAAAATAGAAAAGACCAGAAATATCCTTCTCTCTGAAGTATTTTCAAAGAACACTTGTAAAAAAAAAAAATTTAAATTATGGAACGCAGAATCAACTCATCTCAGAGGAAAGGTGTTGATTTATGTATTAAACCTAAAGTTGTGAAAAACATTTGGTGATGACAGTTCAAGACTTGACTATTCCTTTTTCTGTAATTCAGCTGATCAGAAAATAACTGAATTAAAAAGAAAAAGATCCAATATTGATATTGATCAGAGACACATAAAAACTGTTAAATAATTTTGAAGTCTAGTGATAGAAAATAAGAATGTAGAATTGAAAGTGGGGAGAAGCAATAAATAAATAAAGCAGGCCATGCTACTTCAGACAGTCAAAACTTACCAATCCAGACAACTGCAAACATCCGTAAGAACATAAAGATGGCATTTCTGATGTATAAAGCAGTAATATGGCTTTTGATCTGTAGTGCTGTAGTTTCTACAAAGGAAGTTAAATGAGAAATGTTAAAGGTTAAATGCTAAAAGTTATGCTTCTGGAAATATAAGGACAGATGTTAGATTGTTAATTCCTATGGAAAAAACACACATACCAGGTCTGAGCATGTAGCAAAAATGGAAATACACAGGATTTCAGTCCATGTAGTACATTGAAAGCTGATGAGGAAAATAAAGCCATACTGTCTCCTGACAATATACGTAAAAGTGTAAGTGAACTGGGGAAAACCTGGGAAGAAGTCTAAGAGTGGGTAGGAGACTGGCTTCTGCAGAAGCTTTTTGCCTTGTTTATCCTACTACCCAAGAAGAAACACAGTAAGTTAAAAATTTCTGCAGAGCAGTGTAAACAAAATATGTTAGACTGAGCCCACTGTACAATAACATTAAAGTTTCAGTACTCTGCTACAGTTTTTGTTTTATTTATAAAAATATTTCTGAGATTTAAATTATTAAAAGCAGTAGAAACAAATTCGAAGGTATTTCCTTTTGACATTTTGGATAGACAGGAAAATTCGGCAGATGTAAAGAAAGGTAATACAGTTTTTGGGATAGTGATTCTCAATTTTTTATCAAGTCCACAGGGAAAATTGCAATTGCTCCCAGCCTGTTCTTCAGATGTTGATATACTATAATTACTGCACAACTCTGTGCTAAAAAAATAGGACGTGTAGCAAAAGACTATCTCATCAGCACTGTTAAGCAAACTGCTTCACCAAGCTTTTACAATAGCACTATCCAGTCCCAAAACTATTAATGAATAAATATGTGTTCATTTAGACATATTTTTAGTTTAGCAAAATAGAAAATTCCATTTTCTATAAGTACCAATTCAATAAAACAGTACAATTTCTGGCATTTTCCAAACGTGTAAGATGTTTTCAGCAATGGTAGTCTCAGTTAGTGACTGTGAATGACAGGACTGAGTTCTTTGAGGTAAAAGAAGCAAAAGCTTTATCAAGACATAGAAGGCCAATGTTAATACATTTTACTCAACACTTAGGGCAGTAAAGAACTAGGAGCACCTCTACTGTGTTGACCAAAAAGAGTTACAGAATTGTTCCATGTATTCCTTGCATGTCCTGTGTTGATGGTATTTCCCTACAACACACTTGCTACATTTGATGGAGCAGTTTATGCTTCACTGTATGTCTGTACAGCTCCTGTGGTAAGTACTAAGGGGTTTTTGGAGGTGCTTTCCACCCCCTGTGATTCTGTGATTCCTGATTCTTACTTACTAGCTAGTCATTTTTTTGTCCAGAGTTAACCATCATGTCAAAGGAATTAAAACTCACTGCCCCTGACGTAGCTCAGTAAGAAGTCTAGTTTACGGACCCTAATTCTTTTTCATGCAACACTCGTCATTAAGAGTATCATAATTAAAGCCTTACTGTATTTCTCTTGTAAAACTGCTTTCAATAATTTTATACAAATTCCTGTTTGTCATCATTACTTCACTAAAGTAATGTAGTTTACATTTCCTGTACCATTCAACTTGACATTCAAACTTTCTCAGATATTTCAGATAAAGTTCCAGGAGTGTGCTAGAACTTGAGTATGTAAAACTGAGGCTAATTTAGCAAATTTTATATTAAAATCCATTGATCTTACTCCCTAATAAAACAAATTGGTTATAGATAGCATATATTAGAAGGTACAATTACAGAGCAAGCTAAGACACTTTACCACATATCAAGAGGTAATTATTTCTAGTCCTGCTGTCAAATCTGGGCATAAGTTTCCCCAGTTAAATTTGCTCTGCACCTCGCTATCCTGTCAGATGTAGATATCCGTAGCAGTCATTGGCTTAAAGAAATGTTTATCACACTTTTTAGCATTTTACAGGTAACATCTTAGAATTTGAAATCAGTTAAAGAAAATAAAGAGGGCAATTTCTTTACAATTTTAAATTATAGTCCTACACTGCTTCTCCCATGAATACAGGTGTTCATTTCAATGATACTGTTTTTGTGGAGTTCATCTGCCATCAGTCACTGATGTTTGATTATTCCTGCTTTTAGGTCATCCTCTTTCACTCCTCTCTAGAGCTCAGTAATATATTAGTCTTTTCTTCCAGTATTGATCTTTCTGTTCCCATTCTTGCATCAGAGTTGTAGGACTGCACTGTAAATCCACACTGAGTCTAAAAGTAGTGGTGAATACAACATGTTAAGCAGTTTTGTACCACATCACACCTGTATCTTAAATTACTGCTGATTTTTTTGTGAGCACTGAATATTTACTGTGGATTCAGGATGCTGTTAGGAGCAACACGAGTATATACGGTTTGAGAGTTGCCTCTTTGAGACCTGTCTTTCCCAGTATGATGCTGCTGGAGCTAACATCAGCAGAGTTGTCTGAAATATCTTCGTAGGAAAAGAAAGCCCTATCATTAATTAATTCTTTAGTAAAGTTCCTATCCATAATAGCATATCATAAAATAAATGAAGAGACTGAGTTTTGGGGACGTGTTACAAATTTCAAGTATAAGCATCACTGGATAAAATACTCTACGATAGTTTCTGCTGCCCTGTCCTGACACTCCTCTGGGATGGTTGGATAAACTCCATCATCTGAGCTTCAGATTCTGCTATGTTGCTTTACTTTGGCCCTGCCAAGAAATGACAAAATAACAAACATAAATAACATAAAACAAAGACATCTTCCAGACTGCAGCACTGTCTCCCAGCCAACTATAACTGATAGAAAGCATTACTTTGGAATGCTGCTCTGCCTTATGTAAACCTTAACTAAATTAACGAGCTGCTTTTTGTGCTTTCCAAACAGGGTATTCGACCATTTCTGCTATGTTTCTTTCCTCAGTCTTCCACTATAATCACTGTCTTGCTAGGGTAGTGCTTCGGTCTGACATTCTTCATCAAGAGCAGCTTTTCAAGCACTTTTAACCATTCTTGTGATAGTGGCAGTCTTATGTGAAATAAAGACAAAGTGGAGCTATATGTTATCATTATAATGTGGGCACTCGACTGAATGTCGCTTGGACAGTTCTCCTACTCCCTGCATGTAGACATTCAATGTGGCAGCCTAAAATCATAGATCTCACTTCAGAGGCCTACAGAAGAGTCTAGGGGTAGATATGCAATTTCTCATACACTCTCCTCCTCTAGGGAAAGAAGGCTCACACTACTTTACAATATTTCCCAGGGTCTTGGACAGATCTTTCAGACAAGTCATAAGTAAAACTTAAACAAAATTGTAAAGAATAATCATCTCTGATCATCTAAAATTGTCATAGTATAGTGTATTGTTTGCTCTTATAGAAACTTGTTATACAATAAAAGAAGTATTTTGTGGCAATTAGCCAAAAGTAAATAGCTCATCCTTGATGTGCATATTAGTTTGTTGAATGAACAACTGTATGAGAGAGTATGACCCCAGTCTCTATGATTGCCAGTTTAGGGAACTTAAACAGCTGTTTGAGAAATCTTCTCCATCCTATTCTTTGAAGAAAGAAGGGCATCAAAGGTTCACCTGGCACAAAAAGCTGGCAGGGCAGTTCAACCATATAGTTCACTGTCAGGTATACTGAATGATGAGGGAAAAAAACTCAAGAGAAGTCACAGACAAGGCACTTGGAAGAATTCTTGGTTTTTCACTATATCTATATCAACCTTCTTTTTTTTTTTTTTTTAATCAGTTTGAATCCAAACATTACTTTTCCTTCTTCCAGACGGCATAGCCAGCTGGCTACTTGGATTACAAAACCCAATGTTCAGAAAACAAAACGTAACTACACATAAATCATTTCTTGATTTGCAGTGTCAGATTTCTGACATTGCTCACTAGTTATACATAACACAGTTCCTTCCTTAATGGATGTTTTGTGACAGAAAGCTGATCCTCCTACAATAAACAGAGCCTCACTTCTTTTGTTTGAATTTATCTTTGTACAATCAGGAACATAAAGGCCTAATTGTCAGGAATCATCTAGTTTCAGCTAGTCCATATTAGATACTTGCAAGTATATAAAAAGTAGATGAAAAACTAATTCTGAGCAGCAACACTTAAAAATCATCTGAAGACATGAATTACATATTTTCTATGAGATAAACATAATTACAACATATGGTTACACGGTACTTTGAATCTCTATTTGCATTTAATTCTTCAAAATTTTACTGAAAACACTTATATTTGCAAATTATAAAACTAGAGACACTAAAGGTGTTTAACACACATCATACAGAACACTTCTTAGTTGAAGGTTTGAAGCCAATTTGAAGCATGGAACGGATTTATATGTGGGGTACGAAACAGATATCTAAAGTGACATCCTGAGGCACAGTTAATGAGATTGTCTTATGTAAGGCTATCTGGTAATATGATCATCTCTAATGAGATTACTCTGAAGTAATCCCTTCACAAATTAAATTAACGAATGATACACATTCACAATGCAAGAATACAGAACTGAAATGTGCTCAAAACATTTTAATGTTAATAGCAAGGGATTTCTCTGTCTCTCATAGGGCCAAGTTCTAATGTATATAATAACATATTGCATTAAATCAGAGAAGGCAAAAAACAAGGCAACTCACAGGAAATACAATGTTGCCAAGAATAGTATACTATCTCTGTGAGTATCACATGTCTTCAGAAAATTATAACCAAATAATTAAACAGAAAATGGCTGCTGGCTGGAGCCCAGTACTGAATACTTCAGGTATGGGAATGAAAGGGAATACTAAAAATTAGTTCTGAATGTGCTGAGTTGGAGAGTAAGGGCAAAGGAAAAAGATTCCCCAGCCTACTCAAAGAAAGACACATAAGGAGAAGAGATAGTAAGCATCAAAAAAAGTGCATTGCAGTGGAAGGTTACATTCACCTCTTCAATCAGAAATGGAGGTAGATGGGATCATTAAAATGGAGGGTTAAATTGGAAGTAGGGGGGAATACATATAGATCATTACTGCTGTAAAACTTTGTATATGCTCTTTGTTGTTATAAAAAATGAACCTGGATATAAGTAGCTTCTTTCATCCACTTGACTGTTTTACTATTAGGAGCTGTAGAGGATATCGGGCATGTTATGGTAGGGATTTTGTAAAGATCTTGTGTATATGTCATTGATAAACCCAAACAGTCATTAGGAGACATATCACAAAGTGTATTTCTTGTAATTTTTCTGTAATAGCGTTCAATGATCCATCTAATCGCCATAAAGGCAGCAGACAGCACACTGTGAGTATCCTGACTTGCCTCCAGTTCTGCCTTACTGGGAAATGTTTGGTAGCATTGTTGTTTTCCATGAAATAACTGCACAAAAGAATTTCTACCTTGTTATGCTTATTCTCTGCCACTTTCTGTCATACTGATCTAAAAAAGTGTTTCTTACTAGAGACATTTTTCCCACTAATAGTAGAGGCATTTACTCAGCAAATGAGTTATTTTACCCTCCACTTGAAGCATCTGAAACACTATTTAATCTGGCTTTGAAGAATATAAACCTAAGCATTGATCCATATCATGTAGCCACAGTCAGACTTCTAAGAGAATATTTTGGTTCCTAGCGTGCAGAATCTACTTTCTTTTCCTTGTCTTTCTCCCAGCTACCACAGAACCCATGCTCTTCCCTGTGTGGCCAGAAGCCCCAGTGGTAAGCAGGACCTCTGCTATTTGGCATCCCATTCAAAAGTCTCTCTCTACGTAGGTGCCACCCTACCTTTGCAATAACTTTACCCTAGGTCCTCTGGTGACAGCTTGATCAAAGAATATTGTTTGTCACTACATAAATAGGGAAGATTTAAAAAAATCTCCAAATGAAAGAAAAAAACGTTGTTAAAAGAAGCACAGGGTGACAGTAGAAAAGAATATATATATGTGATAATACCTTTTCTATGTGCCAGCTTCCATAAAATTTGATGTGTTTGGTCACTCTAAAGGGCAAGCAGAAAAGGTTAACTGCAATACTGCAATTTGTGGGGCTGAGGATACTTTCTCCACATGAAGTGAAAGATTACATAGAAGGAAAATTGTGAAATGTGATGGTGACTCTGAGATTTGACTTTTCAAATTGGGCAAGGGACTTTGAAGCTTTCATCATCATGGAATACCATCTGAAAAAAAGGCAGTAGGCAAAGGATATTGCTTTCACACATTGGTATTTGGTAAAGGGATGTCAAAAAGATACTAAAGCAACAGATTTTACCATGTATCCATGACACCAGAGAGGAAACACTAAAGTCAGTAAAAGCATTACAGTGAAAATGGAATCAAATTAAATCATTTCAGACTAATGCTTGCCTGGTCCTGTGGATGGACTGCCTGACTAAACACATTAGATGTGCTCCAGGAATGTGTCCTCCAGTTCAATTTCTTCCCAGAAGAATCAAGTGCCTGTGTTCTGCAGCTGCTGGGTAATGAGAGACAAAGCAGAGTGAGTGGGGACATTTGCTTCATAACTGCATTCCTGATCTCAGCTCAAACATTAGTGCAGACACACCCCCAGGACTGCTGAGGAACTTAGGACTTAGGATAGGTCCTTTTTAATGCATCAGTAGAAAAGTAAAAAAGCACAGCATTACTTCTAGTACAGGGAAGTGACTGACTATCCTCCCCTGCAATTACAGGACTCCTCTGAAGTCACTTGTGCCGAAATGGTACATTAAGCAATTTTCAGATCTCTAAAGCTGATTCGTAAGCCAATTTTGCATAAGACTTTTAAAGCAAATTAGTCAACGGTATTAATTTTAATTAAAGAAGAAATATATAAGAACCAAGGCAGGATTTTTCATGCTTATAAAAAGTTGTTTAATATGACAGGACTGAGTCTTTTCCTTGAATAGCAAAGGAAAGGACTAAACACACACTGTTTCTAGAGCCTATGGCATTAATAATACTTGCCAGTCACAGCTCTACAGATGATATTTGTGCCAAGTGAACTCAGCACTCTGTAGATCATATCCTAATTCAGTTCAGAGCAATAGGCTACTGAAGTAGCAGATTCTTTAAGATGTGGTAGAAAATGGTAAGATCTCTCTGCTTGTCTTCCTGGTTTACCACCCATCCTGTAACAGTGTCATTATGAAAGGTGTGAGAAGTAACGACTCCTCCTTAATGAGACCTTTCTCTATTCAAAGCAATTTAGCTTGCCAGAAAGGAAAGCAGTTGCCTAAACCAATTTTGGCTTAATTTCTGTCATCTTGCAACTACTCAAAAAAAATCTAAAAATAGTGACTGTAAAACACAAAATGTATCTGTGAATGGCACAGCAATAAATAAATGTCTCTAAGTAATAATCAAAAAACACTCTCTATTTGCCTGAGAAAAATCCATGTTCAGCCTGTGTTATTGGGAGCTCAAAAAATCTGATCCATCTTGGTATCATTCTGGGTTAAATAATTACAGGTACCTTTGGTCATGTTTATAGATATTGATCATTGCTGTAAGTTCCTGATCTTACAGCATGGCCAGAAACAGAACTCTATCTCAGTTCTCATTGACTGTTTCAGTAAAGCAGGCAGGATTATAGAGCAAATATAATTCCTACGGCACCTGGATAGACATTCCAAGAAGCTGGAGTTCTTGTGAACAAACAAAAAGCAACTGGCATGCCTATATTTCTTTAGAATGAACTCGTACTGACATTATGAGAGTTTAATACCACTTGCAGATGTTTATTCTTCTTAGGAACTGAAATAGGAAAGAGAGGGTTTGTAACAGTGTGCAGCTTGATGACTGGTGTCCCTTAAAATTTCTTGAATGTCAGAATGGCACAACAGTCACTTAAACAGACACTTTACTGGCCCTTCTAAAATACCTGCTAAGTTTTTTATGTCTGATAATTGTTTATATTGTTGTGCATACCATAGTATTTACACTCATGGTTTGGCCCAATTCTGCCCATTTCCATACTATCATTTACTGATAATGTGGACACGTCAAATGAACATGACAAAAAACCAACACTTTGAATGCAAAATGGAATCATGTATTTTCCTACTATAGTTACAGGTAGCATTCATGCCTTTAATACATGTTTAGCTAGACATTCACCACTGCAGGATAACTTTTGTCTCATTCTTCTGCCCACCTCTTTGTAGAGGAACTTGTAACATGCCTTTGAATTGCTGTCCCCAGAAAGTGTCTGGGAATGCTATCAGACAGAACTAAACCAGAAAGGTTACCAGCACACTCAACAGGGTGGAGGCTGCCAAGTCTTTCTTCACAATGTTGGTCATGCAGTGTGTGTGACCCTAAAGGGGTCACCCCACAACAACCCTTCTTACTCTCTGAATTTCAAAAATACTTCCATGCCAGATTATTCTTTTCAATACTCTTGGGCAAGACTCTGCCCCCTGCTGTAACAAGATTAAGCTCATTCCATAACTGTCTGGACACTCCCTTAGGATCTTGGCTGACTTCCTGCCATCCTGATACGAAGATGTAGCATCTGCTATGCCATTATCCAGTCTTGGCATATGCATCCCTTAAGAAAGGATACTGTGACATAACCAGTGGAGCACAAAAGCCCTTACTGACTTAAGGACCCATAGGGCTATTACCATCTGTTTATTAATTAGGTGCACTAGGTCTTGATTGTTACATATGGAATGAGCTATGCTGGTGTCTCAGTCCATCAGAATGATATAGTTATAAGGAAAGGATTTTCAAGAAACAGGAAGCAAGTGTCCTTGTTTGAATTGCCCAGTACAATGTCTCCCAATGTTTTGAATCCAAACAATTATTCCGCTCCTCTACTAAACATGTTGGATGAACCCTCTGCTCCTGCCTTGCTGTAAAATCTGTTATTTTATAAAAGAACACCCCTACAGGGCAGATTGATAGTTTCAGTCTTCTTCCTCATATTTCCATGGTTTTATTCACCATGACATGTCAGTGGGGTTTTTTTTTGTAATCAGTCAAAACCATCATTACTCCCACGTAGAATCTCCTCCTGAAACAAATCATTCAGCAAGCAAAAAGTAAAAACTCCCTAATTGCATCTTTGGACATTTCAATATATATCATTATATATTCTTTGTCTGTTTGAAAGACATGCTCAGCAAAGCCATAAACAATCCATGTCTTTCTTCTGGAACACTGTAAAACTGGCAGTGTGATTTTTGTTAGACTGATTATTACTAAATTCCTTATATAATCCCCACAATTCATGATATACCTACTTGTATCTTACATCATCTGTTCCTTTGAAGAGAAGTTCCTTTGCTGATGAGGACGTATCTTGACTCTCGAGTCTTTTTAGGAGAACCCTTTAGTGCACAAAGTTGTCAGTGGGAATTTCCAGTTGGCCCTTTCTCTTTGTGTCCCTCCAGGTCAGACAAAAAATCCATATGGCCAGAAGGTAGATCACAGAGTCATATATTCATGGAATGGTTTGGGTTTAGAAGGGATATTAAAGGTTATCTTGTCCACGCCCCCTGTCATGGGCAAAGATATCTTTCGTTAGTGATTGAGTATACTTCTATTACACAGTAAGACCCACAATATATATTTTTTTAATATATTAAATAGTAGAGTACTTCTTAGAGCACATCACTGGATAAATAGATATGATTATGCATAACAGGTGGATAATTCCCAGTTATTAGCCCTTCCAATAAAAATATTTCTACATCTGACAAAATATCAGTATTATGGCAAATACTGCAGAAAACATGTTACTGTAAAAACCCTAGACAATTCCTTCAGAATGAAGACAGTTTTAATTATTTCAATGTAAATCCATTCTGACCTCTAAAAATGGGGTTAAGATTCTTAAATGTGTTAACTGCTACACTATAGTATTTCAGGTAGGCCAGATTATTGAACAAACACATCCATACAGCTACCTATAGAATATTTCTCTTTTCAAGATCTAAAACAGTTCCATGGACCCTGGAGCAAAACAGAAGGAATCCTGAAATGCAGCAAGTTTGAACTTTAAATCTCTATGCAAATGAATTATGCTTATGGACTGTATGTCCAGATTTAAGCTGTAGAAATAATCTTGTATACTGCAACTGCAATAGAGAGGTTTCTCCAGAGCATTAATTTGAGTTAGCATTGAGTCTACGGGAGTTAACATTCATAAGGACGTGAATGAGACAAATAAAGGAAAACAGGTAGGCAGAGGTTTTGGGTTTTTTTTTCCTTGTAAATGAAAATAAATAACTTTGAAGAAGGGAGAGGGGGGAAGATATCCTACTAATTCCTCAGTTGTCCAATGTGAGCATAAAGAAGTTTGAACTTTCCAGACAAAACAAATAGTAAGCACTCTTGATTTCAGAAAACTAATTACCAATAAAGAAACCAAATATAGGTTTGTGGGTTTTCTGGAGATTTTTGCAGTGAGGGAGATAAAAGTATCCCAAACAGATTTGAATAACGTCTTTTGTTGTAAAATGGGTGGAACTGAAATACCTTCTAATAAAATATGAAAGCTTGTGTATTGTTGTCAATATATTGAAATCTGAATAAGAAATCCTTTTAGGATTAACCCTGAGCTTCTCATTCCTCTATTCAGCAGGTGAAAAGGATTTTTTCTTTGGAAAAATATAGCTGTAAAAGCTGTTGGTTCAACAGCTTCTTCGTTCTAGTATACATTTAGTAAAAAATATAAATGCTTGTTTACATTGGTGTGAACCAAAGACTCTTTTAATCAATATGAGACTTTGTATTTTATAAGATAACTTTTGTTCAGGCATCATAAGTCATTTGTACAAGTGCCCATAGTGTATAAAAGCAATTGTCTCGGTACTGTGAATTTCAGTAAGAACATGGCACTGATTTCTTTTCTTATGATGGAGTTATCTACCTGTAGATGATGTTTTTGTTTTTTCTTGTCATATTTTTTGTATACTACTTCTCTGTAACCCAAATACAAAAATCCATTAGTGGTCAAGGCTTTTCTACAGACAATAGTCAAACTTGCCAGTCTTTATAAAGTACTGGTACAAACATTTTTACCATCCACCAATGATTAATAGTTAAACAAAAAAAAGCTTTATATGGACATGCCATGATACATTTGAGAATAATGCTGTAAATTTAAAGGCATATTCTACATCAGAGGATGCTTCAGGCAAACTTATTCATTTTACTTGTAGCTATTTATGCATTTATATATATATATAATACCCTTTGTAGTTTTAAAATACATTACTTATAAAATATTGTCACCTTATAGCAAGCTAATCAATCCAGAAAAAAACATTTGCAAACCTTCTGAATAAGGAAAGCAATTTTTAAAAGTGTATTGATCTGTCTAAAGTGTTAAATGACATAATAGCCATACACTAAAGCACTGAATAATTTAAGTAAATCAATGTTTTCTGAATTTCATACAAGTACAAACTGTCTTGGGCAATGAAATAAATCAATATAATAAAAAAATTGAGTAGTATATAATGATGAATGTATGGGATGATAATAACCAGAGCTAAAAACTCATTTTATCATTGTAATAAACAACTTCCAGTCATCTTTTCTCTATTATTCCCATCAGAAAACATGATACTCTATAGTCAATTGATTTTAGCCCTTAAATAACTTTTAATTTGAAAGATGCCTCACTGAAGTATAAATATAACCTTTTTCAAATTATTGTCCCAGATATGGTATAGTTATTCAAATTTACTGCTATTAGAGTTATTCCATATAATTTATGGTTCCTAAACAAGGACATATTCTGTAGATCTAAAGGAAGCATCACTTCCATTCTTGAATGACTGCCATACGGTTTTCTTTAATTAATGTCCCCAGGGCAGAAGTCACTGTTTCAGAAGTTAGAACTTATAACAAGACTTTTTTCTAAATTGTTTTTTTTTTACTAACAGTAATCTACTTCTAGAAAGCTAAGTGTTAAAAGAACAAAGAAAAAATGCATACTTTTAAAAATTGCTCACAACTTTAGCATGCAAAAAGTGCATCACTTATTCTCAAAAGTTAGACAGAATATCTATGTAGGAGATAGCTGATATTTCTTATAACCATATTTATGAAGACTATTAAATTCTTGCTCAGTGGTAAAAACACTGAATGAAGGTTATTATAAATTGCATGGTACTTCATTCGGAGATTTGTAAGTTCAAAAGTCTTGTAGAAATATTACAATGAACTTACTTATATACTTCTGAATACAAATGGATCCACTACCAGAATAGCCACTGTATTTTATCTTTACAACCCACATCTGAAACAAGAAAAACTGAATAGCTTATTCTGGGAAACCATACAAATGAGAAGAAAGCTTGGATTTTATTTATTTTTCTTTTTAAAAGGACTAAATGAAGCCTTCATTATTAATAATGAAATATAATATCATAAGCCATATTCTATATATTTGCAACCAAGGCCATATAGAAGATGCAAGAGGATTTCAAATGGAGGTGGGTTTTTTTTTCATCAAATTCTATTTTTACAAAAAACTAATTCTTTCTTAATAATTGAATGACACTTAAATCTAAATCATATTTTCCACATCACCTCTCTGTTGATCTTACAGGATTCAGGTGTAGCTAGTCAGTCTGAGGAAAGAGAGCTCAGTTCTGACTTGTATTGAAAGCAGGGAAAAGAAGTACTATATTAACATGAACTCTCTGGTTTTTATCCTAACTCAGTGTTCCTCCATACGAGCAAATTTATATTAGGAAAGTTGTTATATAAAAGATGAGATTATGATTTAACTTTAAGTGGTTTGGAGTTTATATTATATAAAATGCACTATTTATAAAAGCACAGTATCTATAGCTGCTTTCATTTTTCTAAACTATACTTTTAAAGAAACCATCAAGAAAGATTATACTAACCCTGTATGACAAAATTATTTACTCTTAGTTTCTATGAAGTACTATTCAAAATTTTTATTAGCTTCTGAATAAGGCATTAACTCTAATTTTGAAATTCTTTATAATGAAAACATACTGTTACAATCTTTCTACTGAGAAAGTTGAACAAAATCATATTAGCTACTTCTTAGATGGAAATCTTCCTTTAACTAAATACATCATGCTATATGATTTTGAAAGGGAGATGTCTTTCTACAGATATGTAATTGTAAACTTACAAAAGGAAAGATCCTATTATCTTTTTTTTTTCCTCAGAATGTCAAGATACTTACTCGTTTCTAAGTTCTAAAAAGCATTTCTTGTCAGTTTTGGATTATTGTCAGCAAATTGCCATTTTTGCATTTTCTTAGCTACTTCTGTACCCAGAGTTCTTGTAATTATGTGGGGGATTTCATGCAGTTATCTCACAAGATTTTAATATATGTATGCAAATATGGAACTCCATTTAGGAAAAGGTGGAAAGAGTGTTCATTGCACCCAGTTGGCAGCAGAGGAAATATTACACTTATAAAAAAGTTACATACTTTTTCTAAAAAGGCAGCAGAAAGTTAAGACTTTCAAAAGTGGCATATTCTAGTTCCTGCTTGCTCTACCTCATCTATCCTTCATAACTTGGTGTTTCACAATCAGTTTTTAATATGGAACCAAATTAACTTCACTAAGTTTTCAAAAACCTGTAAACATCAGCATTTCAAAACTAGCACATACAAATTACTTCTTTGGTGATCCAGTACTGTAGTCTTTAAAGTACATTTGGCCTTGACAACAGTGGGGACAAACATTAAGGTCTGTGACAAGACAGACAACTATGAATGGTGAAGAACCTTTCAAAGGAAGAATGGGCTGTATTATTCATTGATTTTCTATGAATTCTTATGTATATAGAATTGCTTATATTCCAGTTTGGAATAATCAAGAAGGACCCCGTACAACCACAGAAATCTCCTTATTTGCTGAGAAATTCCCTATTCAAGTGAAAGTACTTAGTAGTAGTAGAAAACTTGACATGGACATTCAATTTTAATATGAGAATATGTAAAACCACTTTTTTGTTTGTTTTTATATATGCTCTATATTTTATATGTCCAACCACACACACGAGTCAACTCTGCAAATAATTTTGATTAATATTTGGACTAGGTAATTTTACATTTATGATGTACTGGTAAATAACAGGGATGAGAATCTTCCTATACTAAATGAAAGTCCCTAAACAGGAGCTCTTGTCTTCATAGTCCAGCTTGTACTACAGCCAATGATGAAGATCATGTGTCTTGGATAGCACAAGAGAAGTACATTCTAGTAAAGATCACATCTGAAATATCCTGGCTTTCTTCTTTAGTTAATCCCGAATAAAATTAGCAAAATTTATTTGTCCCTGTGATGTACCTACTAGTTTTCTAAGTGTACTATATAAGCACTTATTGACACTGAAAAAAAGAAATTCCAACTGGAGATACCCAAATGATGCTCATTACAGAAAGTTCTCTGGATATTCAGGGCAAAATTTTCAATGTGCTTTACAAGGGAGAAGTGTGCAAATAGAAGTGAAGGTTTCTGTGAGTTTACTTCCACTTAATGAAGTATCTGAATGCACAGAATAGTAGACCTAATTTGTTACATTAATGTAATTGATTAATTTAATGAACACACCTTTTTGCTCAGAGTAAATCTGTAGAGGTCAGTTAGTATTTCCTTCCTATATTAATTTACTCTGCAGAGACTGAAAATTAGCACACCATGGACATTTTGCTGCTCTGTGTTAGGGAAAAATGACCCTTTGCATTTTCCTTCCACTTTCTAGACCAAATGCTTTTCATCCATATTTCTCTTCAGCTTCAGCAACATGTCCTGGTTCCCTGAAGTTTTATCCTGACCTGAAACTTGGTGTCTGAACATGGTAAATGGAAGAAGGCATGAGTTCTTTAAGAAAGTGTAGCAGTTAATGTGCTACTGCCCATGGGAGTGTTGCTCCTGCTATTATTGAATTTTAATTCAGTTTAAAGAAAGATTGTAGAAAAATAGTTAAATATTAAATCATCTAAGCACACTGATATCCTTCGATTGAGGGAGACTTAAAATGATTCCAGAGTGTAACCTAATGAAGGAAATAAATATTTTTATGATCATCTTTCAATGAATTTTAGGACCAATTTGGGGCAGGGACATTTGTTGCCAACTTAACTAAAAAAATTCTACAAATGATTCTTTGAATTTAGTGTAGAGAAAAAAAGCATGTGAGGTATACCAAGAACACATTTTGTCACTAAAATGACTTGTGAGAACATATACAGAGGTTAAGCTAGCTTTTTAGGTAGTACTCAAATAATAGTATTACAATCCTCAAGAAAGACATTCTAATTTTTTTTATTCTTGGTTTGTTTGTTTGTTTTTTTTAGTGGCAGATATTAATGAGAAGAAAGAATTGATTTTATAATACATAGGTTTTTATAATTATATCTATCAATATAATTTAGAACAGGTTAAATATTTGAAATATTACATTACAGCAAAAAATATATGCAATGTTTTCCTGCACTGTCACAATAAAACCCTGTCTAAAATTTGTATTATTTAAAATATTGTTACCAAATTGCACGTCAAATGCCAAAACAAATTAATTCCCAGAGGTTTGTCCCAAACTTTGCTGTAAAAAGGGGTCAAATTCTGCTCAACACCTGCTTTGGAAATATTGAAAAGGTGCTAAGTCATATTTAATTTTTCTGATCTTTCTTTGATTTTTAAGAATATTTATAAGTTCTCAATAATTCTTCAATGACTAAGTTCTGAAAATATTAACAGCTCTTACATGGAATATTATAAAATCCATTATAATAATATATAGTAAAATTTTTTTCCCCTCATTTTTCCATTTTTCTCATGGGCCACAATCATTCTTTTTCTAAAGAATTGTCCTGGTTCGAGTGAGAACAGAGCTGGTTCTGTTCAGTGATTTTACTTTTCAGCTCAGTTCTTCCAACTCCCTGCCCTGTCTGCAGTCAGCAGCCTGTGTTCCCAGGCAGTGTCTGCTGCTGGCAGGGAGAACACCCCATGGGCAGAGTTACTGCCACGGGTTGGTGTGCAGACCAAGGCCACTGCTGGACCTTGTGCACCAACCACACTGGGGGTGCAGAAAGTGAAAGGCAGCACCTGCAGTGAGGAGTGGACAGGGCAGGGGACCCCAAACTGACCAGCAAGGGATTCCAGCCCAGATACAGCATATTTGGTATAAAGCTGAGGGATCTGGAGGGTCTATAGAGCTTTTTTGTTAGCTTGCTAATTTTGCTTGCTTGCTTATTCACTCACCCTCTTTCTGGGGGCTCCTGGGCTCTTCTCCATTTTTTGGACTGCTTTGCCAGCTTTGCTTGGCTTTGCAATTGCTTTACAATTCAGCTGCACATTCAAACATAGTATCCCAGTTAGTTTTTTAAACATCCATTGTAACACAATTACTATGAAAGCTTTTGGCTTTGTTTTTCAAACATAATCCTCCTAAATGCTTATTGTGTCTTCATATGCCTATCTAAATTTTTTCTGCAGGTGATCATGGAATCAAAGAGGGCTCCATGTTACCAGCATAAAAGCCTTCTAGCTTGCTTTTTGCTTTTTTTTCCTCTTACACTATCCCTACTTATTTCTTGACCTTTTCTTAAGTATTTTATAATTTAGCATTATAAGTACTTAATATGAGTTAGAAAAAGGATTGTATGTTATGTTAATTTACTATTTTTTCACTACTTTATTTTTTTACATCAGAAGTCGAATGTGCCCTTCCTTTCAAAGATATTATTATCAAGAGGATAAATATTCAAGATCATACCTAGGTGCTTTTTTGTTGCCTTTATGTTTATAGATTCCTATCTGTTGGTAGTCAAATGATAAAGACAAGCTAGGTGATTAATTTTTCCACTGTGGTAATCACATTGATTTAGTTCATATTCATGACATTTCATATTGTTAACAGTCAATGACCCCAAATTAATATAAGAACAGTTTTGGCAAACCAAAGCACAATCTGACAATGCATTTACAACTCTGATTGTGTGCTTATTGTGCTGAGACTGAAATGTCAATTATACTGGGAATGAGGGAATAGTACACGTATAGGACAAAAAAAATTAACATATATGATTATACTTGAAAGTTAAATTATCATTACTGAAAATCATCATTCTAATCATAGCCCATACAACCACTAGGAAGAACTAATACTAAACACAGGTATTTAAAAAAAAATGAGAGGGAGCATAGCACAAGTACAAAGCATGTATCAAAACCTGTAAGATGAAGGGAGCTGGGAAGGGAGCTGGGAAGGGAGCTATCTTCTCTGATGATATGCAACTATAAGTCACACTAACGATTGTGATAACTCTATTGCTCAGAAATACATCTTTCAGTTGATCTTTTGGAAGTTGAAAACTGAAATAGTCACTTTAGAAATTTAGTTTTAGAGCAATGAGTCAATCATTTTGCAGCCAACAACTGTAGAGTAGCTACACCTGATTTTTGTATGTTTCACTGTGGCTGCTGGTTGAGAGCTGTGATCATGTGTACATTACACATCCATCTGTTTCTCCATCTGGCAAAGAAAAAAAAAAAAGAAAAAAAAAGGAAAAAAAGTGTGTTAATGCTTTATAAACTCTTTCCACCAATACACCAGTTGTTAGCTTCCTGCTGGTAGCTCTGGTATAGGCTTCACTGCATAATTATTTCAAGCAGGAAACAACCAACCCACATGCTCAAAAGTAATTACTAGTTCAATTAACTATCCAGAAGCAGGTAATTTTTCTTCTTAGGATACAGAAACAGAAGTATTACAATATTTGAGTGTCTTTAAAGTAAGCATTTAGAAAGCAGCTGTAGTAATTTTATATATGCACTTTTTTTTATAATTGAAACAAAAATTTAATAAATGCTCTATATAGATAATAAATTGTGAATGTTCACAGGAACTTCCCTAGGTAACTTTTTTGTCAAGTGTAACATCAGGTCTGTTGTTATCTGGCATTCTCTTTAGCAACTTGAAGATAAGCAAGTAGCAAAACTAAATTCATATATAATATTAAATTGAGAAGGGCAGCAGGAGGGACAGAAGAACCCTGGAAAACACAGACAGGAAGTAACAAAATAGACAGAGGAAAGCACAGGCTAATACATCTGAAGAAAAATAAACCAAAACCAGGACGGTATGACTGGGAGGAACTGTGAAAGCTGGCAGGCTGAAAGAGATTTAGAGGTAGTAATGGACAGCAAACATGAAAAGAACTCTAAGTCAGAAACAGAAATAATAAAGACCCAACCTTTTCAATGACTGCAGTAACTTAAGTTTCCTACTTCAAGCAGTTAATTTGCAGCAGATACCGTGTTTCCCCATCTACTTATTTCTATATTTTATGTATTAGTCTGAAGGATCAAATACCTTTATTATCAGAATATATGCCCCCATAAAGCCTTGGCTGGACTGATGGACAATTTAAATGGTGCAAGCTTCATTTTGTGGGGCGTGCCCTGTAACAGGAAGATGAGCTAGCTAATTCACTACAAGGAACAATGTGCTATCAATAGAGGGATGGACTTACTAACCCATCTTTGAAATGTACCGTTCTTCATTCTACACTTCCCCACTTCAGAAACTTGACAACACTTTAAAGTTACAATTTTGTTCATCTTTAAAAACACTTTCAGATTCTTAACCTCAGGAAAAAAACTTTCCTACTTTCTAATATTTGGGTTGCATAAATAAACATATAAATGAAGTGCCGATCTTATTAATGTCTTTAAATACCTGAGGTGGGGGTGTCAAATGGAAGGAGCCAACCAGTGTTCTGTAATGCCCAGTAATAGGGCAAGGAATAGCAGGAATAAACATGAGCACAGACAATTCCACCTCAACATGAGGAAAGACTGCTTCACTGTAAGAGTGACAGAGCTCTGGAACAGGCTGCCCAGAGAGGCTGTGGAGTCCCCTTCTCTGAAGGTTTTCAAAACCTGCCTGGATGCAGCCCTCTGTGGCATGCCCTAGTGATTCTGCTCTGGCAGGGGGGTTAGACTCAATGATCTCTTGAGGTCCCTTCCAACCCCTAACATTCTATGATTTATGAAATATAGAAAGGCACTCTGATGTAATGTTCTATGTGGCACAGAGTGAAAATAATTATTATCTTCAAGAGAATTTCCCCTATGTGTGATTTTATGTAATATATTAATTGTACTTGTCTTCCTAATACTGTAGAGTAGAAAGCAGGTCATCCAGCTATATAAAGTGCAACAATATTGACTTTATCCTCTTCTTTGCTATCAGGTAAACAAACATAACAGTTGAAATACAGCAAACCAAACACTATACCATATAAAAAAACTTTCTTTTTAAACAGATGAAACAAAATATAGCTAGAGGACATCATTTCAATGACATTTGTTCTATGACATTAAGAGAAGGGAGTTTCTTCATACACCTGCCAGTAAAAGAGAAAGACAAGAAACGTCTGAATAATGTATCTGGTGCAAGCTGTCACAATCATCCTATATATTCTAAACCATTCAAATGCAAGCGACATCTCATCCAAAAGGTGACTAGATACACAAGAGTGTAACTGTGCCCATAATGGTAAATCATGTCTCTCTGTAAATGAGAGGGCTTACCATGAAATAAAATTAACTTCCTAGACATTTATAAGACTTGATTCACACCTATGTAATGTGAACAAAATTTTATAGATGATCATACTAATGCTTCTCTGAGATGAACAAGTATCTGAAATATAACCACAAAAAAAAGTGAAGGTGAAAATTCCATCTCCATTAATAAAAAATTCCAATGAATGAATGAGATATTGTCACTACTATGCAATTAGGGTTTAAAATATGATTTTTAATTAAAATATAAATTCTGAGATTGAACTCCTGGACAAATATGGAACCTTGAGCAAAAAAAAACCCTGTAATTTACCTATGCACATTTCTCATATTCAAAACCTTTCTGGCATGTGTGTACATGTACTTTCATGTGGATTTAGATACTTGATTATTCTTTTATCATATACTAATCTTCCAACTTTTCTATGTATTTCTTACTCTGAAACAAAGAGTAGGAAGACAAAGGGTGAAAAATAAATACATCTTTCAAATACTCAGATTCATTTATTTTTTCCAGAAATACTTCCTTTCTCATCATAAAAGCTTCCCTTAGAAATGGAATCCTCTGGTCTCAGGATAGAAGGGGTTTTTTAGTCTTTTCATCACTGAAACTATGTTATTAATAAAACATGTTTTCATACTATTTAAACTGTTCATTTCTTTACAGGACTTCACTATGAACTGGTCTTTCCCAACGAGAAAAAATATTTTGTAAAGATCTCATCTCAAAAGCCACAATCAAGTGCAGCTTTTTTAGCCAACGAAGCCAAATTTGAATCTAAGTTACCATCTGACGCGTTTCATGTTTTTAATAATCTGTATCTATAGCCTTGCTTTTTGTCCTGCTGTTCCAGTGCATCTGGAGACATAATGATTGATATTTCCAAAGGCTCATAGACTGTGTATGTGTATGTGTGCATGAGGGTGAGAAAGAGTGTGCATGCATAACTTCAGATTGATCCATTCACTTTTTGTTTCACTTTAAACAGATAGCTTGGCTTGCAGTAATTCAGGAGAATTTAACGTTAGAGAAACAATTTTCTTTATAATTCTTCCAAGAACAGGCAATAAAGGTAGTAATTATATCCTGCTACCCTGTGCAGTTTATCTAAACTGAGTTTTAGGTATTGCATAACACAAATGGCAGCCATAGCAAGACCTCTTGTTTTCAAGGGCTGCTTATGGTGTGCTCTGTATTTTGGAATCCCAGTGAAGAGACCGGTTTTGCCCTGTTTCTTCTCAACATGTAGTGCATTTGTTTGACCAGTTTTGACTGGTCATCATTTATCCTGCAGTAGCAAAGAAAGAACAAAGTCCTGCCATGATCAGTGCTCTGGGAAGGATACAGCATAACCAGAACAGAGATATCTCCTGTCAGAGAACAGTTCTGTCTTGCCTGAGTATCAGCTTTTCCTCTCCCACACATCCCTTCCCATCACACTCAGCTGGCTGTTCAGTTGTAGATTGATGATCACATACAACGTGAAGTGGTGGCCAAATTCCAATCTTCATACACGTACTTTCAGGGTAAATTGAATGAGACTCTTGTGAACAATCTTAAATGACCAAGACCGAGTGTACTCAGAAGTTACTATATGCAGAGAAATTTGCCTCAGCTCAGGCCCTCGGTCAGGCAGGGTGGAGAAGTTTTGTTAGTACCTATTGGACCTTTTCTTAATAGTATCAATATTCTCACTTCAATAAATTATTTTAAGCTCATAGTGCCTTTTAAAAGTCAAGAGTCTACGCATGGATTAAAAGAGGTTTAAAGTATATAAGGAGAAAAACATACTTAACTTTTGAACAACATCAATTACCTTCAGCTTCCTTTTATCTCATCGGGAACCCCAGGTCCCTCAGATATTAAAATAAGGAATATGTGTAGCTTTGTTGTGGGAGAAAAATGATCAAAATAGGCAATAATTGTAAATTTAAAGTGAAAATAAACACTTCACATTAGTTGGTGACACTTCAGTATCTGTGAATACTTCAGTTACCATGTTCTTCCCTGTGCTAAACTCTACACATCATATAGTCCACCACAGTGAGGTTGAAACTGAGTGTCATAGAAAAATAAAAGTTCAGAACATAATAGTGCACTAAAAAAACCCCATAAAGTTATGTCATTTTGTCATTACTTAAAAATTCAGCTGTGAATTTGAGCAATTGAACTTTTTTTTTGGTTATTTCATTAGTGAAATATATTTCACTGTCTTTTTATAAGGGAATTTATCAATGGTTGTTATTGTACAAGCTTTGTTGTGATGCTTAGTGTTAAATAAATATTCCAGCTGGCAAGAATAGAATGTTTAAGAAGGCATTTAGAGAAGACTAACCACATTAAAAATATCATTTTAGCTTGAAACTACTAGCAAGATGGTTTGACTAAAATGATTTTTTTTTTCCACTTTACAAAGCATTTACAAATTCTATTTAACTGTACTGCTTTTTCCTCTATCTTGCACAGAAAGATTATATTCTTTCTCAAAGGCATACAATTATTAGTGATATGTGTGTCACAGTTTAGGGTCAGGGTGGCTTCTTAGACCAGTACAGACTTTCTGTTAACTCCCTCCCTCCCCAAAGGGGAAGAGAAAGGGAATAAGGGAGAAGGACTTAGTAATTAGAAGAGACTTAGCTATTATCCATTTTAATAATATTTTCTCTTTCTAACAGTATTTTGTTATGGAAAAAGAATCATACAATTATGTTTTTCTGAGGATAGATAATAGAATGTCTCCCTGACTGGACAGATGGACATACTG
Organism: Chloroceryle aenea; assembly: GCA_013399075.1. NCBI lineage: Eukaryota > Metazoa > Chordata > Aves > Coraciiformes > Cerylidae > Chloroceryle > Chloroceryle aenea. The sequence continues at coordinate 169,985 of VWZY01004680.1, forward strand.
AAACCATAGCTAAAACAGTCATTTGAACTATCTGAAAGATTTATCAACTCTATTACTCTAAATTCTTGGACTTACCCATCTTGAAGTCAAATTGGCAAAAGTACATTTAATTGTGGAGGAAATAGGTGCTGATCCCATGCATCTAACACTGTTCTGTGTAAGTGATCCATCCACTCTTTACTGCATGGAAATGAAAAAATATAATTTGACAACAAAGTTTATAGCTACAACCCCAGTTTCAATCTAGATCGAAAGAGCAGCCTTATGGCCAGATACTTGCTCCCACTCTCATACTCAAAATAAATAAATCTATGCCAAAGTCCATGCAGAATCATCTACATCTAGATGACACACTTCACATCATTGTATCAATGAACATTTTAAATAGCAGCTGTAAAATATGTGATTTAAAAAAAATATATATTTATTTTTGTTGCATTTTTACCATTGTAAACAGATGAATCTATCTGGGAAAGTTTTGCATCATATTATAAATATAATTGAAAATGTGCAAGAGAGGGAAATAATTTACCTGTAGCATACTCTGCCAGAAAACAATTTTATTCTTTTATAGTGCATTAATTTTACTTTATCTATTCAATATTAATTTTAAATTAGGACAGTAGTATTCACATACATGATCTACTGAATCCATTAACTATTTCTAATTAAAAATACTGTCAAAAATCATAATAGTAACATGTCCCTTTGCTTATTATTCAATAATAATAGACTGAAGAAATACCTTTTAATTTATAATTCAGATAAGACAGCATTTAAAATTACTATATTATTTGACAGTGTAAATTACAAAATGACAACATCTGGCAAATCAATGCAGGTTGATATGTCACTGAAATTAAGATTAAGGTTTGACATAAGTCCTTTATGGAGAAGAAAAATAATATTGTTTAATCAGTGACTAAAATTTACTGTATCTTAATATCTTTTGAACTTTGCAAAAAGTCTCCCATGCTACAGCAGTGACTTTGAAACAAGTTAGGCCAAAATTGTCATAATATTACGGACTTAATTTAATCATTCCCGTTGCAAGTTGTCTTTATATGCAGACAGTGTTAATTTTAAAATGAGAAATAATTGGTCATCTCCATTTTTATCCAGAATTATTAAAATTAATAAATGACTAGCTAGTAAAATTAATTTGTTATTATCTAATTATATTAACATTTGGCATACACTGGTAAGCTTTATACATAATACTTTGGGACCTAGAAGGAAGAGATTAGTAATTAATTCTCAGACCTCAATATATATTTTTATGCTAAACCAAAGCTTCTATTTTATTAATTATGAGATTCAAAAAGACAGTTTTATGACAGAAGAAATGATCATTTTATGACCATAATTCACTGGTGAAATTTTAGCATCAAATGAGAGGGAGAAAAACCCAAGCACCTCATTTTACCTGCTGCTATTAATGTTTACCTAATACAAAGCAACCATAGATAAAAATAAAATTATTCTACCTTTTCAAAGCTATGTTATTTTCAAGGGTTAATTTTTAAGAAACAAAAACTAAGTAGCAATACATTCAACTGTGCTTATTAGGTTTATACTGTCACTTTCTGAGCAAACTGCTCAATAGGAAGCCCTTTCCAGAGATCATTATCAGCATGAACTACATGTTATTAGCATTGTTAGTGTAAGGTTAAAATAATCCTTAACCTTTTTGGTTATTTTAGTAAATGTAAATATTGAATACAACACTGAGGCTTCCACCAGAAAAAGTAAATGAACATACTTGTACCAAAACTAAAAAGTGTGCTACTGTGTTAAAATTCTATCTGTTTACAAGATACCTAGGGCTTTCAATATTTTCAATGCACTCTTATGAGTAATGGTAGAGTGTATGATTTTTAAGTGATTTAGTGGGAATCCAGAGAGACAGGAAAAACAAAGGATGCAATTAGAGGTGGCAACTATCGATTAAAAAAATCCTTATCCAGTTCACTTAAAGAATGGAAAATGATAAATGACATGATTTTATCATTGGACAGAATGTCAAAAAAACAGTGTTGTTTCTCATATATCTCTAGTGTGAGCTTCTCTAGAGAAGCTTGATAGGCTTTTTGGTGTTTGAGAAAGAGGAAAACAATGTCATTAGTGTTTCACAACAAAGGTGTGGGACAGTAACATCAGGTAGGAAAAGAGAGAAAACTAAAAGCACAAGTAAAAAATCCATCTGGTTCTATGACCTTCTCTGTAATGGCCCCTTCCCCTTAAGTAACATTTTAAAGAACTGGAGTGGTGAAAAGATGGATTTTGCAAAGCTATTGCTAAATCTTCATAATTTTATTCTATTTTACAATTTTACTAGGAAAGGTATATAGTTCCAAGAACACAAATCTTAATAATTTATTTTCATTGCCAAAATACAAACTCAGGAGGCCAAATTAATGTCTGGCCCAGCCACTAATGAATGCAGTGAAATCACTTGAGGGGTAATTTTAACTCATACTGTTTGATGGATATAAAAATTTGGCAATATAATTTTTTCTCAAACCTCATTATTTAACATTCAGAGTGCGGAAAACAAAAAAGATAACCAAAAAACTACAAATCAAAATAAGAAAAGACAAGAACCCTCAAGACACCCCATAAAATCAAGTAAATTAAGAAATGAACCAAAGTTTTGGATTACATTAAAGCAAAATGGAACAAAACATGAAGCAGAAAAATTCCCCAGTTGTGATTTATAAACAACAACAAAACAGCAAATGAAAAGAAAACAAGAGAAAAAAAATGCAGGTAACAAATAAAATCTGGATGTAGTGATCCTCTCCTCTAGACTACTGTTAATCATGGGCAACTGCTTTGCAGCCAAGCCATAAAACCAGTGCAGTGGGCCAATAATGCATAAGAGGTGAACTGTAAATCTCTTGTAAGCGAATCAGCTCCAGATTAAATGACTATCAAAATATTTCTTCATCTTGCTTATTAATACTGAATCAACTTTTTTTTTCTCTGATTTTTTACATAATATAACAACCTCTTCTCCATGACAGTAAACAATGCCAAAGCTGAGCTCAACCTGATCCATTTCCACTTCATCTAGTGCCAAAAAACAGGCAGTCCCTGGAACATAAGGATGATCCATTCTTCCTTGAAACATCACAGTTTAAAAAAACCCCACAATATAAAAATATCTTAGTCTTGACTAAGTAGAATTAAATTAGTTTCTTGAGTGGGCTTGGAACTTCTGATCTGGATTTGCAGCTCAGCAAAGGAAGCAGTTCTTCCATACTGTGTATCAAGTGTGACATTCTTTACATAGCTTATACCTACATTGTACTTTTCATTTGATCCCCGAGGCTGGAGACGATGCAATCTGACACCACAATCAATGAACTAAGCATACTGATTTGGAAACTAGTTGCTAGTGGCACTAGAGAAGGCAATGGAGGACACAAAAGATCTAATTTTAATTTTGTATTCTGGGAAGATTTTATTCATAATTTTAGTGAACTATCAGTATTTTTTTTTTTTAGTCAGTAGTAAAATGGAGATGATAATACTTCTCTGCATCTTTAGAGCATTATGCAAAACTCTGAAGTGCTACCATGTTAAGGAAAAATACATTAAACAGGGTTGGTTTCTTATTTCTAACAGGCACTGCTGTTAAGCAAATAGTATGAGAGATTGGATATTACCCATCTGGGGCCAAACTTTTATCTTCCCTCCATCAGCATTCAGAAAAAGAAACTTTGGGTTTCATTTGCTCTATTATGGGCCTTAAGAGATGCATGACTTTTTATACCCAAATCAGCTAAAATAGCCTCCTGGCATCTCTGCCTGCCTAAAATCAATGCTTTAGTCTCCATGGAGGACAGTGACCACCAGAAGACATGAGTGAAATTTATAAACTCTTTTATGTATACCACGTCCGAATGCATTAATTCATTTTAACACCTGCTTAAACTACTCCTTTCCCTACTGACAGGGTGCAGAAAATCACCATAGCCTTTATATTAACGGAGAGACTTGTATGGCAGTGCAGCAGGCCCTAGAAAGAAAGCATGTTAGGAACCAACATTCATTGCACTTACCAGCATACAGTTTCAACATGATGCAGTCAGTGTTTATAAGCATATTCAAGTTGTTTTAAGTGTGTATAAAGGAAATGTTTTTAGTACAGTGAAAGTTACTGTTTTGATCTTGCATTTACCAAAGTTAGAGTTTTCATAGTGCTTAACAGGGGAAGGCTCAAGAAAGAAAAGGAAAGAAATGCAAATATTTCAAAAAGGAGTAAGTTGCTATATTGAAATCTCAAAAAATATTTCTTCATTGCTATCTTTAGTTCTTAACTAGAATCACAAAGAGTTTTCACTGACTTAAAACAATAAACTATTTTCATTATTGTTAGAAAGGAATATTAATAAGCAATACTTTGGACCTCTAAAAATTTTGGGTTTTTAAGTGTACCAGGTTATAATTTAAAATAATTTATTAAACTATGCAAGTGTCACATAGTTATTACATCATTTATCTTGCTTAGTGTGATTTACAAGATCAGACTCTGAGAGCAATTGTTGAGTGCAAAATGGTATTCACAGGAAAAGAAGCAGTATGTCCTGTATGAAAGTAAAGCCAAAAATTTAATCTTAGAATAACTGAACCCTTAAGAGTCTACTCATTATTAGTCCAGATATAATTGTAACAGAAAAAGAAAGAATAATAATGAAGTTAAAATTGTGATGCACACTTTTTTTGAGTTCCTACTCTATTTCCTGGTGTTATGTCCCCCATGCCTATACTCCAACCTCCCACACTCCAATATCATACCAGGCCTGTACGTCTCTACACTACATGATTGTATTAGAGCAATAAATACCTTACTCTACCTACAGGAACTGCTGCCTGCATGAAACTAACTGTATACACTGCTAACTGCATAAAAGTGTGCATGGCTGTAACACACAAAACTAAAAAGTAAGAGAGATTAGCCTTAGACATCTGGTCAGTTAGAGAAATTACTGTTGCAGGTAAGACAAGTGAAACAAAGCTGCAGGCAGGTTCCCGTGGAGCAAGACTGACAAAACCTGTCCTGAGGTCTTGCGAACTCTCTACAAGCAAGCCAGAACTTTGTTACAGGGTTACACGGTTTCAGGGGCTACATCTCTCTGTTCTTTATAATGCTTTTTTAGAGAACTTGCATCACATCTCAAAAGGATAAAATATTTTTTTTCTGTAGGTACACAAATCCTGCAATGTGTGCTTTGGTTGTTTGCCATGATTTTGTTTAACCCACTAAAAAGAGCACGTATGTTGCTCTGTATGCTTGTCTTTCTTGTCTATACAAGAAAAAATTATCCTTAGTCTGTTCTGATTTTAAGGCCTAGGCCAATAAGCTTAAGAGAGTCAACTACCTTAAGGGTACCACAGACATCTTTGATGACTGGCAGTGGAACATAAATGCTACTTAATGAAACTTCAAAAGGAAATTTTACTGCTATTAACTGTTACTAAGAAACATAAAGGAGGAAGGTAGGAAGGAGATAGTTTACAGAGATCTGGAATATAATGTCCAGTTCTTCACAATGCAGGTCTTGTTAACTTTAATTAAATGTGCTTCATTAGTAAGAATTTCTACTTGCAATGTAAAGGCTATCCAGTCATGCAGCTCTGTATTTCAGAAAAAGACAAAAGTCACAACTCACAGAGCTCTACAAAATTTGGTGAGTGCTTAATGTCTAAAAATAGGAATCCCGCCACACAGAGTCAGCAAGATTTCTGCTAAATTTTCAATACAAAATGCAACCTAAACTTAGCTTGTCCATTTTTCTTCTCAAAGTAATTATTTTTCAAATTAATTCATTATGACTAATAATTTTGTTATGACTATTTTATATGCAGGATCTTTATGTCCCACTATGTCACAGAAATGTTTCTTTAACTGTAGTTCAATATGACATTCTCTTCCCCCATAATCAAAACTTCTGTGCCCATTCTTCTTGGAGTCTAGAAGTACAAGCAGACCATTGAAAATTATCATTTTTTTCCTGCCTAGAGAACTTATTTTATCATCTCCCATAGCATCCAATGTATTTTATTCTGGGCACCATCCTCTTTCCCATCTCTGCCACCTGATTATGACCTCTAATTGTTGCTAGCACTTTGTTTCACAAGTACAAGCTAAGTAAAAGGAAGTATCTTCTACTAAATTAAATGTACTTTCTAATTTCAAAATATATATGCAAGGTAATCTCAATATATGCTTTCTTTTGTTCAAGGATAAGAAGCAAAAAACAACTTGAGACAAGGAAATTAGTTTGGGAATACATGTTAATATTGAGTCTTATTGTATGTTTTTATTATTTATAGTTTCCCATGTGTACACTGTCTCTTTCAAATAGGAAAAGGTGGCAGACCTCTGTCATTCGGATCTTACACTCTAAATTAAACATGGCAAAGTTTATACTGCATACTTGTGTTGGGAGAATCTATGGGGAAAAGGAACATGAAGGTTAAAGCAGTGAGAAATTATGAGCTAAGAACTTAAAACCATTCTTGTGAGTATCATGAATAAAGTTGAAAAAAAAAAAAAGCCCACAGACCCACCTTGCTTATACCACACCATACTAAAATTTCCTAGGCATTAGAAAACTGGAGATTTCAAAAGACATCATGGAAATACGACATGGATAGCTTTTTAGCAGTATTAGCATTAACTTCTTAGTTTGAATCCTCAGTAGTAAAGAATAGATTGGCACAACTGAAACAGCAGTACTGAAACTGAGGTGTGTAGTGCCATGGTAACGTCTGTGTTTCTGACAGACAATCCTCCTGAAGTCAAAAATACTTCCTATCATGAATGCTCCTTGCAGCCTATACAAGGTTTTGAAGGAACAGAAATCCAGAACAGCATGCTCAGGATCTGTAATACTGCTGTGCTGATTAGATTGAGCAGACAATTTATAGAGGATATCATGGCAATATAATAGTTTCTCCTATAACAGGGCATCATTAAAGGTTATAAACTGGTATCTGCAGCATTTGACTGCCTTTTAAGAAGTCTATGAGCAATTAATAAGATGTAGTTTAATTAATGTGGTTCAATGTTAACAATTTACGTGTTTGCATTAAGGAATCATCTAAGATAATATATTAATGGCCCAAATTATCTTCTCAGGAGTGTGTGCAGTTATGTTGGCATAAACCTGGAAGACCTTGATTGACCTGTCAATTTAATTACTAATACTTGCTGAAGTATATTATGTGCAGTTATATTTTTTTGTTAATGTTTTCCAGCATCTACTCCGAGGATTCTCATGCATTCAGTCTTAGCTCTCTAACATAAAATCAAATGTCCAGAGTGTGACAAAAGGACTGGGGTCAAAGGCCCCAATTGAATATGGACTGAGAAAAAATACAGCTCCTGCACTGAATACAAGGCTTTTGTTTCTTCCATAAGTAAATCCTTGTGAGACCTAGTAATCCTTATTTACTATAAACTCCTCTTTTCTGTGCCTTTTGCAAACTGTGCAAATATTTCTTCCATTGTGATGGCTTTGAGAAATAGCAAGAGAGTTCTTCACAAGAATGCCTTATTCCTCATTTTTATTTTCAAGATTTATCATTGTCTTAATTTGGATGCCATGTTACAAAGAAAGAGAAATGAGATGTTTATCTCTACAGACAGAAGTTACTTTGGCTCATGCTTTTTTTCAGAAAGGTACAAGTACCAAATATCTATTCCTCTGTCTCACTCAGCATCTTTTTTTTAATAACATTTAGCAAGCATCATACAAACAGTACTTCATCTCTATTGACTGTAAACGAAACCAGTTTATTAACTAAATATAAAACCCCCAGAATTTTAAAAAGGCATTAGTGCCTCAGCATTATCTGGAGCCCATTTGACAAGTAGCTTCATAAACAAAACCCTCAGCTGTATTGATCTGAAATGCAGAAGAGGGGAAAAGAGAGGTGAACTTATCTGAAATTTCCAGTGAAAAGATTAAAGAGAAAGGCTGGCTAACTATTAAAGAAGTATTATCTGGATACATACAGCCTGAGTCTTACCACAGACAGAGTTGTAACCTTTTCCAACCTTGGCTGGGACAGAGCACTAGATTGTCCTGCAAAACATCATGCCATCTCTGGAAATGGGATCACTCATTCTTTTAATTTTAATAAAACCTCCAGGACAGACCCTTCTACCTTCCCAAGGATACTCTTAAAGCTTGACTAGCTCGACTTCTCACTGTTAAAATTTCAACTAGTTTAATTTTTACAACTTCCAAACTAAATGATAGCTTTAATAAATTAAACAGTATAAAAATTGTTTAGACCAAATCCCTTTCTCAGAAGACTAATAATTATTATCAACATAATAACATTAAAATATAAAATGAAATAATAAAATGCAGCCAGAATGATAAAATGTAAAATTTAAATAATTAAATTAAAATGTAAAGTAAAAATTATCTAAGGATCTTAAATATGAAAACCTAAGTGGGCTCTGTAAAATATTTCCTTCATCTGCAAACAGATTAATTTACTCAGGAAAAAGAAAAAACAGAAAAAATACTTTGGTTTAGCCTATTAGAATATTGAAATCATTGTTAGAATATTTAATGTTAGCCTGTTAGAATATTTAAATCACTTGGAGCTACAGTGAACCAAGTTCCACAAAACACAGTAATAAAAACCTATCTTTATGAGAGGTACTGTTCTCATGTGAAACACAGGAGATGTAGAACTATATTGGGTCTGACCAAGCTGGAGTTAATTTTCCCCACAGCAGCCCTCCCAGTGCTGTGCTTTGCATTGAGAGCTGGGAAGGTGCTGATAACACACCCAAGCTGTGGCTACTGCTGATCAGGGCTAGCACAGCACCAGCTCTCATTGTATTCCAACATTCTCCCTGTAGTGGGATGGGCTGGACAGGTTCTTGGGAGGGGACACAACCAGGACAGCTGACCCAAACAGACCAAAGAGATATTCCATATCATATGACATCAGCTGAACAATAAAAGATAGGAAAAGGAGGAGGAGGGGAGCATCCACTTGTCCTGCGGAGCAGCTGATACATGTTAGAGGCTGGCTTCCCAGAGAAAGGGTCAGACATCACCTACTGATGGGAAGCAGAAAATAAATCTTGCTTTCTTTTGCTTCTGCACTCATGGCCTTGCTTTGCTTTTCATTAAACTGCATTTGTCTTAACTACAAGTTTCACCTTATTTTCTTTCCTCTGGGTCCAGCTGCAGGGAGGGGGGCATTGTGAAACGATAGAGCAGCTTGGTGGGCACCTGGCATCCAGCCACAGTCAAACCACCACAAGGAGGTACTGCTTCTCCATGTAGTCTAACAGAGAATCAGCTATATTCTCAATTAAACTCCAACCTTGCATTTCAATTTTTGTGGCTTCATCTTCCTGCCAGCTGTCTTTGTTATGTCCTGTTTTGCTAAATTAATAAATCTTTTATTTTCAACCAGTGAAAATATTTATGATCTGTAATCATATCAACTACTCATCTTGACAAGATAAATAGATGGGGTGCTTCAGTCTCTCCAAATCCATCAAACTAATGTCCTTATGTCTCCTTATTTACCTTATTCATTCTTTTAATAGTAATCATCACAAACAGATTTCAATATGGATAGTAAGTCAATATATACTATATATACTATACATATATATGTATAGCAAGCCAATATATACTAAATATTTATGTATGAAATAAAACCAGGTAATTGCCTTCCTAGTGCTATCCCACTTACACATCCAGGTATGGCATTAGGCCACGTCTATGCAATGTGTCAAAGTGTGCCATGTCCTTGCTGACCCCTACTTTCAGATTATGTGTGTTGCCTTTCTCTCTGAAAGTAGGACCATCATTTCTGCGCATGGGACAGTTTTGCATTCAACTACTTGAGAATTGCACTTGGGTTTGGTTTGGGTTGTTTGGCTTTTTGGGGGGGTGGGGGGTGGTGTTTTTTTTCTCTTTGTTTTAATTAAAAAAACCTGTTTCAAGACATGGACACTGACATTGCTGTCACAGCTCAAAAATGTCACTCTGAAAAATTTCATAAACTGCTTCCTGACCAATTCTCTTCAGAGAACAGTTAATCCCTGAAAGGCCATGTCTGATAGTTCAAAGGAGTTACAGACACTTACACATCACTCCATTAGTAGGAAAATTATTAATGCAAGCTGTCTTCTGAAGAAGCTTGCTTACTGATGTAATTTGCTGACATTTGAAATTACAAGCACAATACAGAATGGTCACTTTTACCTATTAAAAGATTTCAGTTAGAAAATGCAGTAGGAAAGAGAATGGAATCTCAGTGGAAGAGATAATATGTGCTGCAATGTCTCAGAACAATAGAACTCAGTCTCAATAGAAATTCTTTATTTTGCACATCCTCCCTTTTGTGTCTTAAAAATGTTATTTAAAAGTTTCTTTACAAAGGGTGGGAAAAAAAAGTGCTAGATTGGTCCAAAAACCTGTTTACTCTATTCACAAAAGGAGACTTGTTCCTCTGTAAGATAATAGAACTTCTCACATATGAATGTCAAATGCAATGTAGAACTTAATTAACTGATTTATTTTTCTATAGCACCTTAGCTTGCAAGTATGATTCTAAAAATAATTAAAATTCAGCATTGTTGCATACTGTGCTGTAAACGTAGAAGTTACATCTAAACATGAGGAGAAACTTTTTCACTGGGAGGGTGATGGAAACTGGAACAGGCTGCCCAGTGGGGTTGTAGAGTCTCCCTCTCTGGAGATGTTCAAAACCCACCTGGACGTGTTCCTGTGTGACCTGGTGTAGTTGATCCTGCTCTGGCAGGGGAGTTGGACTGGATGATCTTTCGAGGTCCCTTTGGCCCCTGACATTCTGTGATTCTGTGATACTGAAGAGTCAATGAACAGTAAATTCCTGTTCTTTCTCCACAGCTTTCATGAGTTTCTAGCTTTCTATCATGAATCACCTATTTCTCAATACTGAAGAGTCTAAACCTATGTATTTATTCCTCACAAGACGCTTCCCACATTTGATCATTTTTATCTCTTTCTGTACCTTTTTTTTAAAATGGTTATTTCTACTTTATCTTTAAATACAGCAGGCATCAGTCAAGTTGAAAGTGTACTATGAATTCATTCAGTGACATGTTTCCTGTGCTGCTATTTCCTTCAGTCCTTAGTATTACAGCTTTTTGGCTAGTATTAAAAAAAATACTATGTTTTCTAGTTCCAGTTCTTGAGCGGTGAATTACTCTGTAAGGTATGAGTTTAATGTATGCTTTTAATACACTATTTATTTTTTATATATACTAAAGAATCATTCTTCTGTCATGAAGAATATTTTATCACTTTAAGATCTGCTTCTCTTTCTCAATAATATATTTTAATTAGTGTCAAAAAATATAGTCTCTTACTAAAATGGAATGTCCCTCATTTAAAAAAATAGATTGAATATATAGTCTGTTACTTGACAGTGCTACTTAAAAATTATGCAATTGTATTATTAAAAAATCCTAATACAGGAATATTTATTCAATACAAAATTAATTTCTTCTCATTGTTATTCTCAGGAGTAAATGTTTAGAAGTTACACAAATGGTTATGTATTCAAGATACTTTTTTACAAACTTAGTTGAAAATACTTTTTAAAAAGTCTTTTAAATTTCAGAATTATACAATCATCACAAAAAGAAATGGCAGTCTTTTTTATTTGACATGACAGCAATGGCAATTTACCTTAAAATTGTTGGTTTATTCCCAAGTGTGATGATTGTAGAGGCTAGCAGAAAATCCCACACAGCAAATAAACCACAGGCAAAATGTTTAATCTGATACCACTAGCTTCATTGTTAATTACCTCTCAAGGGGCTAAGATGTCAATAGATAGTGATCTGGTATCTTGGACTCTTTGCTGTTAAATGCATGATCAATACTAAATAGAATTTTAACTGCCCATGATTTAATTAGGAGTGGTTCCTTTTATCCTTCATACAATGCCAGAATCTCACTCAATAAAGTACAAAGGAAGCTTGCCACGCTGGTTGTGTGTTCACTACATTCTGGAACTTTACAAAGAAACTGGAAAAGGAGACTATGTCCTTACGAATTTGAAATTGGCCTATAGCATGGAAGGAGTCAATCTTCTTCCCTTTACTCTAAATTAATCTAGACTTTTGCAAGTGCAGGAGACCAAGAACTACAGTTTTATATCCTTAATACTTTGCATCTCCAAGAAAGAAACTTCAAATGGTATTTTACATTGAGGCAATGAATTTTAAATGGAGACTAGATATATTTTCAAATGGAAATAACAGATCCCTTGAATATTCACCCCATTTCTGTGATGAAATGTGTGATGGAAAATATAATCTTATTACTAGCTGTGGAACATCAAGCTTTTCTACCATGTGTAATACAAATATATCTAAATAAAACATCTTGCTCATCCTATCATGTGACTTACCTAAATGCCTAGCGTGCTTCTGTAGAAGGTATATACTACATCTAAGGAAAAAAGAAACACACAAGAGTTACAAAAGGAAATGAGGTTTTCACTTCAGAAAATTGATTAAAGGAACACATACTACCAAAAAGAAACCCAGCGAAAACAGAGATAAGTGTGTGAAGAATATGACAGCAAAAACATAGTAACAAAGACTAATTACTAAACTATGATGGCAACACAGCTAATGATGGAAGAAAACAGAAGAGTTCAAAACATGTTTCTGTTCTTTACTCAAAAGTAAACAGCATGATGAATACTCTTATCACACAGGGATAGAAGCCGAAGATAATTCACTTCTTTCCAGCCCATTAGTAAGAGGTATAAAACCATATCTACATTTTGTAAACATTTAATGATTACATAAAATGTAAATAAATCTTGGAATATCATGGAATTTCCAGAAGACTGAAGACTGATGGTATTATGCAACTTAAAAAAGAAGGGAAGTGATCCAAGTAACTGCAGGCTGTTACAATTCCATTAAGTCTGAGGTAAACTTATAGCAAAAATGCATCTGAGATTCAATTAACAAGGATTTAAGAATAGCAACATATTTAATCTTATTCAACAAAGTTTTTTTTGAAAACAGTTGAAGTGTAAGAAAGCTAAATACAGACTGGGAATTACACAATGCATTTCATAGCATTCTGATTTAAAAATAAGCACTGTATAGCATCTCCAGACCATTACAAACAGAAAATCAGTTACGATCTGCTAACTGGCAAATCTTAAAAGTTATTGGCCATTATCTCAAGGAATTGATATGCTAAATATTTTAAAATAAAATATAAACAACCTGAACTAACTTAAAACTGGAAGCTTTCTTTCATAAAACTACTCACAATGTATTTTATCTTGAACTGAACAAAGAAAATATTTTTAAGAAACCAATTTTCAGTTTTGGGGGTTGTTCTTAACCTTTTAATATTTCAAAAATTGTATTTTAGAGTGGCATTTTCCTTAATATTTTTTATTTCTAGATTTTTAAAATATAATTTTAAGTAATTGACACATAGTACTGATTGAAACATCATACCTGTTTTACAGATCTAAGTGGCTTTGTTTGTCCTGCAAGAAGTAAAGATGCTTTAGTACACATATGATAGATTGTCAAGTAATTTCATTCTATGAAAAACAATGTTTCACCATTGTCTCATTAGCAGTCCCCTAGTTTTAATAGGGGATTTCAGATTCAGAAGTTTCTCAAATTAATGTTCTATATGATAAAAACCATTTTATTTTCACTTAATATCCTGTAAATAACTGTGACTTAGGGATTTTTGCATAAAAGGAAATTTGTATTACTGTTTTTCAACTGCTTCTAGTTTTACCACTACCCCTTCAAGTTTTAACACAGCCATTTCAAATTTCAACATCTGATCTCCATGAATGAGCATCACACTAACAATTTATTATTTTACTCAACACCATAGCTATGAAATATATTTTTATGGATTTGGTATGAATAGCCAGTGTTTGTATTCTCTTCATTGCATAACAAGGTCTAAAAAGAACAACCGACTATTATAGGAGTTCACAGAAATGAAAGCTGGAAATACAGCCAAATATTTGTAACATTATTCTTAATTAAGAAATATAACAGCCTGTCAGACTAATTGGGGGATTTCTTCCTCTTTTGGCACTAAAACAGCATTTGGTTTTAGACCAATCCCTGTTGTGCTTTTTTCAGATGCACATATTTAATACAGGTGTAGATAAAAGGGTAGCTATAACATTTATGCCCCTAGAAGCACAAGAGATATCACAAAATAATTTAGTAATCCATCCTTACAGTCTGCTCATTAATGGTGTAAACACATCTGATGCAGGAATAGGGTATGCAGAAATTTGTAGTAGAAAGTTATGAAAGAATCTTCCACTTCTGGAGGTTAAACAAAAAGAAAGAAAAACAATGAAAACCAATATACATAAACTTACTGATATTAACCCCTTTCTCCAGTGTCTTCACCCTTCCTGCACCTCTGGTTCCCAGGAGTCCTAGCAGGAACCACAAGAAATCTAAGTCCCATGAGCTTGCTGTTAAAACTACAGCTGAGGTGGCATCCTCCTCCTCTCTGTCAGGAGGAATAGGCTGTTTATGTCAATGGTTGTTTCTTTCTCACTCTCTAAGTCAGTGGCACTCACTCATCTTTTACAGTTACTAACACAGACAGTGCAATTGCTTTGACTTCATTACTTGATAGTTTCATGCTGTAACTGAGTTTTCTGTATGTGCTATGGTTTACATTTCCTTCCTCTCCATTATTAAAAAAAACAGCCATACCCCTGTGAAAAAACAAAACCAAACACACCAAAACAACCAAACAACCCAATACCCACAAAACCAACTCTCAAGGTTACATTTCCTTAATGTCAGCGTACTGACCATTTTTGAGTTCTTTATGCCCCTGGGGCCTCTAACACTACCCTGTGCTTCCATTTTGATTCATGCTATCATTTCATGCTTGTACTTTTGGAGATTCTACTTACAAAGCCCTATTTTTCTTCAACAGCTTTCAAGATGCAGTTTCCTAACAGCATAAATAGGGGTTTTTATTAGCACAACCTCAACATACATGCATCCTTTTATGAAATCATTAGTTTTCTCTACAAGAAACAGTGCACTAAAAATGCCCATACATAAAACAATCACATATACATGTGGCTCTGTAATAAGTGACAATACAGCTTAGAAAAACACATTCTGAATGATGCTAGAAATCTGAATGATTTTTCCATTAAATTCAAAAGACCATGATGTTCTTAATGCCATTCATCATATTTGATGAAAAAGACTCAACCTGCACACAGCATTTTGTAATAACGTTATGCAGTAACTTCATTACAACTATGTAGGAAAAGAAGCCTGTTAATTAATTAGATAAGATAGGCTGGAAATCTAAAGTGGAAGCTATGTAGAATTTAATGAGCATAAGCTATTTGGGAATTCCATTGCAATAGAAGCAGAAATTTACTGAAAAGCTTCCACCTAATCAAACCTGATGAAGAATTTAATATATAGTATGTAACATGGCTTTGAGAAAGTAGTGCTTATTATGGTAACTAGGTTAATTTTTCTTTACTTATTGCCAAAATTTTCTTGAAAGATCTGTTGTTAATATTTCAGTTGCAATAGATAGAATGCATAAAAGTACATATTCTTGCTCCACGAGATTGACAGACTCGATATTCCAAACTTCTTCCTGGGCTCTAATGCTTAAGGAGTAATTATTACTTTTATCTATTAAATTAATTTCCATTTTTATTCTAAAATGAAATATCCACTTGAATTAATTTGTTCCATTCTAGATGTATCATCCACTTCACGATATCACAACTTAACTTTCCAATTTTTGACTACAAAAAAGTCTAACAAGCTAAAATTCCAACTTCAGAAAAACACCCCGTGTTTCATTTCCAGTCAGCAGAAAAGATAACATTTCTGGGTAGTGGACTCATGCTTCTGTTTACCAACAACTCAAAGCACTGAGTCCAAGGAAACCTTTTAGAAATACAGGCAGTGTATTGAAAATGTTCATAGTTAATACAACTGGTTTTGAAAAATACTGATAATAAGAGCTTGCTTTACTTTTAACAGGCTATGCGTCTGGTATTACAGTAACAGTCAAGACAGAAGTAGTTTCATTTTTCCCTCTAATTAGAATTCTTGCATTCTGCATGGTTTTTGTGATGGCAGTGAAAGAAATACAAAGAATTCTTTGAAATAGGATGTACCTTGGTGTAAAATCTATCATTCTAAGAGTGTATTTTATCCAATACTGAATCATAATAAATTACCAGAAGTTTAACAATGATACTCTGAAAAAAAACTAAATGTAGTTGAAGTATGAACTTTTTGTCAAGTTACAGCCTTACCTATAGTGCCAAAACATCTTGTTCATAAAAAAAAACCCATTTGTTAATGAATGAAGTACAAGGAACTAATTGCTTTCGCATTGCAAAAATAAGCTAAGCCTGCAAATCCAATATAGTGTACAGTTTACTAAATATATAGAAACAAGCAGACAAGATAAAAGTGGGAGGGAACACCTTTAAACGGTACATTTAAGAAGTATGCATCACCTCAACATATCACATATTGCCTCACCTAACTTCTGCAATTTTTAATACAGGCCATTGTTGTATAATTATACAAGTAAAAAAAAAATCATTAAAAAAGTTTAGAATGAGTATAAATTACATACTTCAAGAGGTAAAGTTATAGGTTCACTGCTAGAGGTCTCTGGAGAAGATGACAGGAAGGTGAGAATAGGTAAAAAGATGCAAATATTACAGAGGCAAATCAGATCTGTGCTGCAGAGCAGAATATAAGTTAGTGAGCAATTTTGAGAGTCCGAAGGTACTCATATTTAACAGAAGTTCAAGACAGTAAAATATTATAAAATGATGCATCAGGAACAGGTTGGAATTCCCAGGAAAAAAAAAAAAAGAAAAAGTTGTTTTCAACAGCTATGTCCAACATCAGCAAAGCAGGAGTGTGACCACACTTTTTGTGGATGTAGACAATAGAGCACACAGAACACAGCAGGTGACTGGACTATCTCAGACTGGTGTGTAGTAAACCTAGGAAAGGAATGCCTACGATGAACAGGAAAGCACGTGATTTCAGGCATTCAAAAATACCAACTTTAAGTAAAATGTTTTGTTTGTCTGCTTTACATCTTTTCTCTTCATCCCTTTTTTTTGTCAGCGTTCATTTTGCAAGACAAGTACTTCCTACATTACTGAGTATAGTGACGTGATGGGAATGGGAAAGGCTGCTAAGTAATGACAGGACATACTGTAAAAAATATTTTGTTCTTAAAAGAAGATTTAAATTCCCACAGTACATACCACATATAGATAGATACATAGTAGCAGGATATACAGTAAGATATTTTACAAATAGGAAGAGACATAAGGACTTAAAATAACTTCATTGTTTTACTGCTCTCATGTTTTAATACATTCCAGACAAAAGAAATAATTTGCACAGCTTTTTTGATGGGAAATCATATGAAAATATACCAAAGTCTAAACACAAAGGTACAGAAAGCATTTTTTCAGCACTTTGTGATTTTTCAACATTGCAGGAATTCCAGGCGAGTCTTTGCAAGTATTAAATCATAGAGGGGAAAAAAAGTTGATGAAAGATTGGAAAGAAATTCTCAAAAAATCTGATGTTTTTTCAAGACAGAATGACAGGTCTTTAAGGAAAACTTGAGAAATTATTCTAAATGAGAAATCAAATGAGACTATATTGTTTTAACAGAAGCTCGAACAGGAGTTGAAAACAAAACAGAAAATAAAAATTGGAAATTGAAAACAGAAAAATTGAATTTCTAAAGTTAACAAAGGGCAGCATCAACAGAATGGAAAATAGAAAACAGTCTGTAAACACTGGTAAATGCAAACATTTAATGGAATGGGCTAATTTACTTCATATTAATTTAAATATAGAAGAGATTTCAAAATACTTTAAAAAATAATCCCTGTGTAGATTTCTCTGTTGTTTTGTTCACACTTCTGTCTTTCTAGGTCTTAAATCTAATGGTCTGAGAAAGGTGTACAGCGAGCTGTAAACATCCCAAGTCCTTCAGCACAGCAGTATCATGTCGGTGGTATCGTCTTCCTCTCCTTAGGATTGATTGGGGTCACTTTTATACATTTGCTAATTATGCTTTATGACTTGCTATTTTTTGTTTTGGAAGTTCACACCGTAACTGAATTTACAATGTGGTGTATTTTGCGTATCTGGATACTTTTGGGGGTTGTGTTTTGTTTTTATCTCTGTAATCTTTAAGCTCATTTTGCACAGCTCTTAATACTGCATCTCTTGCAATGTTACCATGACTGGTACCGTCCACTGGTGAGGCTCTAAGGCCTCCAATATTAACTGGTTCGTGCAATCACCCCATGCTTGTACTTCTCAATGCTGTACTGGATTCTAGGGTCACAGAAAGTTCTCATTACACAGAGTAAGAACTTGTTATTACTATTTGTTTGTTACAAAATATATACAACAAGGCACTATAACCCAAAGTTATACCCAAGTAAGCAAAAATTAAAACGAAGTTTGTAATAATCACTTGGTCATTAGATCATTGCTGTCACAAACCAAAGCACAGCTCCAAGCTGGTCAAGACCAGTTCCAAAGCATTTGAAGCCTATGTTGTTAGTTTAACACAAATCCTGTAATCCTGTTACAACTGCACCTTGATATTCCCTGGGTTACAAAGCTATGCTTGTGCATTTGTCAATGAGCACTTGTCAAAATAGCAAAGGTGACTAACATTGAAGGAGATAAGGGGAATGAGATGAGAAACACCATCGGCCCGCTTTCCCCAGGAAAGGTCTCTCAGTACTGAAAGTCTCATTACATTCAGAAAGAAATGTCAAGTAATTTCTTTCAGAAAACTAAAAAAAAGGGAAAATATCCTATAGCATTGTTTCTCAGGACAGAAAAATCTATAGACCAACAGAAAAATATTTTTTATAATGAATGCACTGGCATGTAGACACAATTACAACAGATGAATTATTACTAGCAATGTTTCTACTTCTTATATATACCTGAAATTAATATGATGGACTTTAAGACACCATCACAGTAAACCTATCAAACTGACTTTTCAGTTGAAGTCATTTAAGATTTACTCCAATGAAAGTGGATCAAAACTTCACAGTGTAAGTGCATAAAGCATTTAAAAGGTGCATCAGAAGGATTTAGTAGGAAATGGTTGAATTCTTAGAAAAGGGTTAAGTTTTTTTGAATTAAGATAATTAGTGTAATGGCAAATACTGTATTCTAATATTAATCTTACAAAAGAATTTCCCTTTGAGAGTTGTATTACATCTAAAGAAAAATAATCTCTTAGTACATTTACGGCTTTTTTTTTGTCTGACAATTTCTAAACTGTCCCTTCTGTTCAGAGAAAAGATTTCTCATGTATACACTTAGTGTTTGTTCCATTCTGAACACACTTCCCTTTAGTCTGCTCACTAACTCTTTTTAAGGTTAGCTTTCATAAAATGAACACATTTCTTTGAAACTTTTATACTAATATTAGACACATCTCCTTTCAATGCTTCCTAGAAACTCCACATCTTTCCAAAGGACTGTTAAATTTACATGGAATCTTCTTTTTACTCCAACCGGTTTTAAGAGGATTGGGAGTACTCAGTACAAAAATACTATTCTAAAGTCAAGGGATACTCTCTAAACATCCTCTGTCATATTTTGCAGAGAAGTGTCTGGGTGCCGGTAACTTGCCCTGTTTATGACTCCTCTGACTCCTCATTGTCAGACTCGTGGACAATGCTTTGGTGCCCTATCTACCTCAAAAACTGTTGCCTATTCAGAAGCGTGAAACAAGACCACACTGGGTAATGACAGAGTTTTGAACATCTTTTACCCAGGCAGTTCCTTGCTTTTCTGTCTTTTGTTGCTTATGTCTGCTTCATCTTAAGCCTTCTGAGTCTTTATTGTTGTTCGACTTACATTTTAAATTGCTTCATTTGCTGATAGTGGAAACATACATTCAAATGACTATATGATAGTGCCATATACTCCTACTCTAGAAGATACAATGCCATCATCATCCTCAACTCAATAATACTAATCTTCCAAAGTTCTTTCAAATGTATGTGAAATAATTTTCCTCCAGCCTAATAACTTGATGATTCATACAAACTCACACCTTCAAAGACATATGGAGTGATTGAATTTGTTGTGAAGAGTTTAGAAACCCAAAGTAAAGCCAGAATTGCAATATGCAATACATATGAATGTTATCTCTGTGAACACAGGACTCAAGCAATACATAAAAGCAAGAAGCACCAAAACAACTGAGGCTTATAGTACTAAATAACATGGGGTTTCTGCCATAGCAACAGTAAAGATGTTGACTTGTCACAGTTGCCAATATTTTTATCATAAAATGTTAACATTTCTGGTGACAACAGTTTTCCCCCAAAACTCCAAGTGCTGTTGATTGCAAGACTGGAGTACTGGCTTAAGTGAGTGCAGACCTAAGTTAAGACCCAAGTTAAAGCAGTTTTTTTAATAGTTAAAGATTTAAAACCCCAACAATATAAAGGTTGAACTAAATACAGCTGTAGCTGTTAAAAAATACATTCACATGAGTAAAAATGAAACTTTCTGACACTAGCTAAACAAGATGCTTTGAGTTCAGTGGTATTCTTCACTAAATCAATGTTCACCATTGTACAATTTCATGAAAAAGTTTTCTAATGCAGAACTGTATCAGCAGGAACTCTGAGCATTCTTATTTCAAAAATCTGCTGTCTCAAACCCACATATGATGATGTATATTATATGAATTTATGAAATAATTCCATAAGACTAGTATATAATTTAAATTTAATAACAGCTGATGAGTTTATATTGCCTCTTTTGGAGGCAAATACACTAACAACTTGAAATACCTGTGATGCATCTCTGCTCAGTAAGGAGATGAGCAGGGATTGCATTGCCTGAAGAGCAACATCAGGAGTTATACTGCTGTTGCAAAGGGTAATCATTCCTAGTTGCTAGGAAAGTATGATCGATTAGTGAGTTTTCAGCTCTTTTTTAAAGGGTATAGTCAGATATATTTTTTTAAATCACTCCATCTCAGTGTCATTACCTATACGTTCTAGAAAATTATTCTAGAAGCTATACACCTTGCAGCACAGTTGGCTGGACATTTTTTCTTCAACAGTCTCATCTTCCTCCATCTACCTTGAATTCCATTATAGCTTTTCCTTTATGGGTGGGTGGAATTCCCAGTACTTAAATATCTAGAGCTCTGCTTTGCACATATATACATTCCTAGGCTCCTATATGCAGGTGTGTGTAAAATGGGTTACAATAAGAAGTAACAAAGAATCATCCTTTTGTTATATTAACAAAATAAAAAAAGACAGAGCTTCAAAACAAACAGAACTTAAAATAAAGGTCTCAGATGAAAAAAAAAAGCATTTCCATTGGAATGTTCTTTTGCAAAACTGTAATATGTATGTCATGTGTGTTTCCTAAGGAAAGGCAAAAGATTTTTATCCGTAAGGGAATAAGGAACTCTTAGGTTTGCTATGTAAAATGTGATTTTCTTACAGTCTACTAAGAAATTAAAGTAAATGCTGGTGGGTGGGGATTTTTTGTTGTTTTTATTTTAAATATTGTGGCTAAAAATCTTTCCCAGTTAGAACCTACATTTGATTTGCAAAAGACCTCTTAAATAACAGCTTGGTATCAACAGTACATAAGAAAACAGAATGAATGATGAATTCTAGTTCTTTGACTGTTAAAAATGGTTCTTTTTTTTGTGGCATTCAGAGACATAACTCATTTTTGTATGAAGTATTTGATTACAGCTCCTGCTTTGTGGCAGATTTTTTTCATAGTGGTACATTTTATATGTGACATTAATAACATGAGTTGTTATGGATAAACAAGTGCCATCACATAAGCTAAATGAACCAAGCTGCTAAAATGGCTGGTAAATGAAAGTAAATGATAAATGAAAGGGAGAATCTTTGCAGGAGTTAAAAACAAATGATGTGAAAGCCTCTGGAAAGCTGTATAGCTCATATTTGGCAATCTGAGAAAACATTTGATCAAAAGATTAAGTACTAAGATATAGCACCTGTTATTAGGTGTTCTAAAGTAGTGTCACAATCAGGTAGAAATAGCAACATTCTGCTTATCTGTTCCTGGAGTATCAAAAAAATTTCTTTAGCCATTTGGCATGCTATTTTCTCAAGTACCTAGTAAATGCAGAACAGAATGCAACTCAGACACACATCCAGCACGTGCACTTACACTGCAATTCCACTGAAGTAAATAGGACTAGTTGTATGATTTAGACCACATCTCAGTAAAGGAATAAAGGGTTTGAAACAAAGGATCATGATTCTTTAGTACCTACATACTATACATTATGGAAGTTTTGGAAATATTTATCTAAATACTTATTTAAAAGGAAGCTAGAACACTTTTGGTGCTGCAGGTTACCCTCCAACTCAAAGTCATCATTCTGCCATGCTGCAGGACAAACAGAAACATACTGAAGAGAATTATAGAGAATGTGTCTGTGTACATATTGACACCAAAAAAAAATTTGTTTAGAACTGTATTTTATTTTTGTAGAAAACAGACTATCAGGAAGAAAAAAATCTCATATAGAGGAAAAAAATGGAGCTAGTGGAGCTTGACTCACAGTGCTAGCAATGATTACTGAAGAAAACATATGCATGTGAGAAAAAAACATTTAATGTGAAAGCCAACTTAAGTCTTTCAAGCTACCTACAGAAATATTAATCATAAATGGCTCAAAATGATTTTCAAAAAGCCTGTAATTTTTCATTAACTCTACAGCCATCATTTTTCCCCAAGGTCAGCCATTCTCATGTTAATAATTTATTGACAACCTCTAACCATGGAAACCAGAATTAGTGCTACTTAGTTATTTTTTTATGAAGGCAAAATAATACTAATAATGGCCATTTGCTTTCAGTATAAACCAAGACTCAAAGATGAATTTTTGAAAAAGGAAATGAATGTGCAATAAGCAACATAATACCTATAAACTATTTATGAAAAGAAATTTAACCCACAAATTAAGAGCTAATGGGTCAAATATTGCTAAGCTTAGTCAGGTGAGTAATGTCATCTATTTCAGTACAACTCATAGAAGTAGAGCTATACAATTTGACTAAAATGAAACCGTAAGCAACATCCGTAACAGCACTAATGTGTCATAGATGCTCACCACAACAGCAATTAAATACTCTGCAGATCATCTAGTACTCTAAGTATCTGCCTTATCACTAGAAAACAAATGCGTACATTTTTGTAGCCCATCTACTTCCCCCNGCTAATTTCACTATAAGTAGTTTTCCTGCTCTCTTCACCTTTAGAATTACTTGCTAGGATAGAAAGATTTTTCTGTGGATCTAACATCAGTCCCGAATGGTTGCATTTTTACCATCTTGTCCATGTTTGATGTGAGGTATTAATTAGAGACAGTTACTAGTAGCACACCCCTAGATAGAAATCCATATTTTTGCCTCAAAACAGCCAGATGGTTTATCCTTTGCTACTTTTAAAATTAATCTCCCAGAGATTTTGCTGTGATTTAATTATTAACTGTCATAATTTGATTGTACTGTTGGATTAAAAAACAGGAGCCAGCCTCTGACCAACAGACCTGTAGTCAAGCATCTTGCTCTGCTTCTGCTTCAAAATCTAGGATAAAAATGAGTTGGGGGAGTTTTGACTTGCTTTGTTGCCAGTGTCACTCTTACTGCTGAGTTAGACCCACTTTCCCATAGAGCTACTCATCTAATGGTTCTATTACACTTAATTTCATTTTTGTTTATGTACAATCCAGGATTTCTTTGAGCAATGCCACACTGTTTTCATTTCAGTGCAGTAAGTATTTTGAAAGCCCTACTTAAATTCTGAAAAAAAAAAAAAAAAGAGGTTTTACAAATAATTGCTAATTTTTAAGTTTGCTGATCTGGAAGTGTTAGGTCTCCCCTGTTCTCCCCTGTAAGTTTCAGATGCATTTTTCATAAGTAAAAGTTCTCAAAACCTACTTGGCTACAGTAATATTCTGATACGACAATTGCTATCCCTGATACATGCCAAGTTTATAGCAGTTGCTCCTGGAAAAGAAATGTGAAAGCAGACTGGAACTTCAGGCAGTGTGCACTAAATTTCATAATCAAAATATGGGCTTGTAGCATGACAGGTTGTATTTATTCTCTAGAGGTTGCACTGATGCATCTACATGGTCATTCATTCCCTGGATAAACTGAGTATATCTATTACTACTGAACATCACCTAGCTTAAATTATCATCTCTCTGTATAAACAGAATATAGAATCAAATTCTATACATAAAGACAACAACAATCAAAACCAAAACCAAACCAACCAAATAAAAAAATAACCAAGACCAAAAACATAGAAACAAAATACCCAAAACTGGTCCTTTCTCATATATTCAGAGAATCACTACTCCAGAACATAGGACATATTTAACTGGTAACCAACCCTGGTGTTTCTTAACTAGATCAAATATTACAGCATCTAGTCTATTTTTCTCATTTTTATCAGAATTATTCATTACTATAATACAAATAAGAAAGCTGTATATAATAGCAAATCAGACTATCACATTAATTCAGTATAAAGATTCTAGCGATCTTGTCTGTGAATTCTTTGGGACAAATAATACATTGCCTTTATTTTTTCCTCACTTTTTTTATACTTTCCCATAGATCAAGGTTTAATCTACAGAATACCTCCATTTGTGCATAAAACTAAACTTAAAAGATGAAATCCCCTGTAACAAGCACGGATAGTTCTCTCTTTTTTTAAGCAAAGTTGTGACCTCAGGGATAAATATTAGTTCCATGAAGCAATTATTTTCTGACACCTCAGCCTGGGTATTTTCAACTCCCTCTCAAGCCTACATGATGCTTGTCAGTGCCAAGGTGCCTGTTGACAAAGCAACTAAAAGTATGAGGTTTGTTCAATTTCATGAAAATATATTGCCATCTCCTAAAGATACCAACATTTTTTTTAAAAATTGCATGTATTAGGACTATGCTGCAAGGGTTTTTTTTCATTTTAACAGGTATATTTTATCCAATACACTCACATAATTACACATTCTGTGAACTTTGATGTCTGCATTTCCTTAATTAATACTGAAATCAAATAGACATGGAATATTTTACAATTAATTTTCTTTTACTGCAATGAAAGCAAATTACTTCCCCTTGTGAATTCAAAATATTGCCATCATTCTGAATTTTGTCTGTCAATGCACGAGTGGTTTTGATAGGATGGTTGTATCAGTTTGACAGATACATTCATCCCAAAGTGCTGATTGAGACCTCTCAGACACAGAAGGTATTTGAGAGGCAGCTTGTCACTGGCTCACATGCAGTAAGTCTACAAACACAGGACATGGCAGTGAGAGGAGTCAGAATTCCTTTTTCTGAACTTCTGCATTATATCAGAGGCATATGAGGCTTCCACTGGGCTAAGCCTTTGAGGCCTGAAGCCACAATTACCTGAAGTCAGACATCACACAAGTATGCGATGCCCAAATGTTTCCATTTAATGGGCTTTAACAAACTGTTTGGAAATAATTTCATCAAGAGGTTATGGAAACTACTTTGAGTTGAGTTTCCCATCTCCCTACCTCAGGGCCCCAGTACTTTTGTTTAATAATGCAATAGACCCTTCAAGATCAAAGAATGTTTAACTGCAATGAACTAAAAGGATGTCAGTCTGATAATACTAAGTCATTTGTAATTTGGTATTCTAGGGAAACAGGAACTTAATGTCTGAAGCAAAATTTTCGAGAAAGAAAGGAATTTACCAGGATTCTTAACCATCTTTGGATTTCATAAGACAAAGAATTGCTTTTACAAATTTTCAGTGTTGACTTACAGTGAGGTTTATATATTTAAAATCAGATTTTCAAGGTGGTGTTGTATCTGAATTTTCAGAGAAACATGCATTTAGTAGGACTGTGGTAACCTGTTCAGTGGGCTTAACTGATTTCCCAAGGTCAGAACAAGTAATAGGCACAGGCAGTATTCAGTGATGTTAAGAAATGGTTCTTTTAAAATAATGAATACTTATCACAAATGATTGAAATTACAAAGATAAAAGCTTCCTGCATTAACTAGAATGATCTCCTTACATGGCAATTACTGCATTTTGTGTAATTTAACACAGAAGCATTTCCCTATCCCACGTCCCATGAACAAAAAACTGAGGTGTAAATAAGTAGTCATGGACATGGGGAAGCTTTGGGCAAAGTACAAACAGATGCTAGTGGGACTTGAACCACAGGAAAATATTGGGAGGGAAAAAAAACCCTATAATATTGAGAATATGAAAAATCTACTGCTATCAAGTTTCAGTTACAGAGCAGTAATCCTCTATAGATCCATATGAACATTATTTATCTCATACCTATAGATCTGCAAGGAGCACATTTTTTTGGAGTTACTGAGCTGCAGCTCTCCATAATCTATAATTAGATTAATAAATATGTTAATATATTAATATTTTTCCCTTATACAAAATCCCACCACCTGAAGAAAAAAATATTGAATAATACAAATATGATTCATAGAATAACACTTGTTTTCACCCTAAGTTTTAGAAACTGGAGTTATTTCTGTTTCATGGAA
This sequence comes from Chloroceryle aenea, assembly GCA_013399075.1. NCBI lineage: Eukaryota > Metazoa > Chordata > Aves > Coraciiformes > Cerylidae > Chloroceryle > Chloroceryle aenea. Next base: position 196,706 of record VWZY01004680.1, read on the forward strand.
AAAAGCCAGCCCTAACTTCCTCTTCTCCTTCATTTACTCTGCACTTCTGTGAAAAATTTCATAATACTCATTCAGGGGTTTCTTGGGGTTTGGTTTTTTTTTTATTTTTATCATACCATAATTTTATTACTTATGCTGGGCATAATCTGAGAAGAGTAAATAGAAGAGTAAATATAGAAATATTATTGTCAATCTTTTTTGAGACAATCATAAGTCTAATGCTAGCCTCTTAAATGAATAATGGAAACTGCTCTTGAATGCAGAAATTATAAATTGATGTTCATTTCTTTAAGAACATGGTTTTAAAATACTCCGGTGAAATGTGCTGCTTTTCTTTGTATAGGGTTTCATTATAGAAACTATTGGCATAGGATTTTTATTTATTAATTTTACAGGTGCTTTACTCAAAATGGTTTATTCAAAACTACAGTAAAAAAATAAAATAAAGTGCAATCTATGACTTAAAGAGACATAGGAGAAAATATCCTAATCTTTTCAGAGGATGGTCAGAAAAGTTATTGAATGAATAAATGATTACAGCAGTAAGGTAGTGCAGCATGAGTATTGTTAACAGAATTCATTTTTAAACTATTTGTGAACAATTGAAATTAGTTGTCTGACAAAGGAACAAACAGTGCTAAATTGGACTTGAAATTTTATAGAGATCAGATGAGAACATATGTGAATTAACAGCATCACATAGCCTGATGCATGTTTATGGTCATGGGCTACCAGTACTAAGTTCATGGTTTGCCCTTTTGGGCTTGTCAGGACTCCTGACCCTGCCACTACCTAGTACAACATTATTGACTAGTGTTGCTTCTCGTACCACAGCCAGTGCAGGTCAGCCCATGATCTGTTGCAGAAGTCAGTCATCTTGAAGACAAACACAGAAGATACATACATGCTTTTTATTTGTTCTAGGTAACGGTAACAAATTCAGCTACCCAAGGCAACTGGCCCTTTAGAGGCTGGGACTGGGCTGAAGTAGAGTGTTTCGACTGAGATATTGTTCACTGGTATGTGGTAGAAGCATGAGACTACATACCTCAGATTGTGCAAACCAGTGACAGTGGCTCAGCTGAGACAAACACTGGACACATGGCAGGATTCTGTTTGGTTGTTGCTGGGCTTCCTATGTTTTAAATTGGCTATAGTCATTAACTGCCTGCCCACTTGCAAGCAGCGTGCAAAGCACCTTGGGAGCATGATCCAAGTTTGATCCAAGACAAATCCAGTTGACATGTTTCAAGACCATGCCATAATGTGAATAAAAATCACAGCAAGTGAGAAAAATCAGGAAATCAAATTGAAGAGTGCTCTCCGAACACTAAAGGATATGCATCCTTCCCACTTAATGCAGACATCTTTCCTCCTCCTTCAGAAAGACATTTCTTTATTGAAAGCTAGTTTTATGTTATAACTAGAACAAGTTAAGTACTGATCTACAGTTCTCACTGTCAACTGCCTAAAAACAATACAAAGTTCATCACAGAAACAAAAGGAAAGGACTACTGACAAAAGAGGGAAACCGATCTGGCATTCTCATATTTCAAAATAATTTGTGGAGTTATTTTCCAATTTTCTCAGCCCATGAAACATCCCTAAATGCCTGACGCACATTCAGATCAGTAAGAACCAGGCATACAGATTCTTTTGCCAAGGGCTGAAATGGAAATCTGTGCAGACTGTTATGACAGAATGGATAGAAGTGCCAGAGTCCCATCAATGTCACAGAGACTCTGGTTTATTTTCAGATTAAAACAAAAACTTTGGCTGGAAGTTCAGTCCTCACTGAAAAAAAGCAAGCATATGTAATCACTGCCTGACACATGCTAAATCCCACTGAAAAATTATGTCATAGAACTGTCTTTTAACCACAGAGAAAAAAGGTGTCTCAAGACAAGGGTTTAGGTCCCATGTTTTGAAGTGATACAAATACAGGGTTTCCAGTTCTGAAAAGTAGCAAGTTCTCACTGTGGAAACTCTGTTACTGTTCTAGTGATGCCCTTCACACTCTGTCTAAAATTGACATCTCTCTCATTTCACCTTTCACCCTCCAGCACATGCTGCAGCCATTGCCCATGTATTCTAAAACCCAGTTGTCTTCTCCTCTGTTCTCTCTATATTTTCCCTTAGGCACCTGATTTTTACACCTATACACTGACGTCAAGGGTATAAAACAGCTTGTTTCCTCCGCAATCTTTATTAGGAATTTTTCCTCTCTTCTTACAACAGAGGGATTTACCATGAGGTCTGCTAATCACCACCAGGCAAACAAGTATTGTTAAGAAATACAACATACTCATTGCACCTTCCCTCTCCCCTCAACAAAGTTCAAACTGCTCAGGAAATGCAGCTGCTGCTCAGTAGCCTAACAGCCACTCCCTAAATCATAAAACATACTTACATTTAAGCTGTGTTACTAGCATGGGATTTTCTGATGCTGTGGGTATTAGGAGAAAACACTGGAAATATCTGAATCCCTCTTCCCAAATCTGAAGCTGCATGGTTTCAAAGAAAGAAAATAGAGATAAATAGATACATACAACTTCCAGACATCACAAGGGTTTACCTCTGCCTTTTTCTCAAAGACAGAATAGTCCCTCAGTATTATATCCTGTAAATAAAATTCTTTATCCCATCTAATAAAGACTACAGAATAAAATATTTACAGAAGTTTTAATTTATGACTGTTAATTTATGAGCTATATAAAATGGTTTTATAATTCAAGCAGTTAGATAACTTACAATATAGACAGGTCATAACCCACAGCCCCTGAGTCAAGCTCTCTGACCCCAGCACTACATCAGTGCAGCATAGTTGGGTGACCTTGGTTTAATGTCATTGAGAAGGATATTGTACATCATTGGGAGCCACATGAAATAAGTAATACCACAGGCAAAAGAGAAATTGTTGCAGTGACACCAGTTAGCAGCTCAGGGAATCACAAGGAAAAAAAAATCCAGAAATGGAAAATATAACACGTTAAGGAAAAAGTAGGCAACTTGAACACAATAAATCTGGAAGATCAAAGGTTAGGTATTTCCAGGATTATGAGAGGTGACACTCCACACCTGACTGACCACTTATTAGCCAGCAGAGAGTATTCAGGGGTCTCAGAACTAGTAAGAACATTAATGCTTAACCTGGTACCATATATATTGACTGTATGTTTTAGTCACACACCCAAGGGCTGTGTGTGTTAAAGCTGTGTATACTCTCCTTGCACAGGGCCCTTTTGCATGCAATGAACACAAGTGCATGCCTAGAAAAGTGTCTCTGTAGGAGGTTCTACAGAACTTGTAGAGAAGGAGTACAGCCTGGGTTCTTTGGGCTCAAAGCTATACACTTCAGAAGCAGAATAAAGCAACTTTAAGGAAACTCATATTCTGGCAGCCATCCTGCACTTGTGCAGTATTACACAGTGATTTTCCTCAGTGAAGTTACCAATCCCTATTGTCTTAAATCAAGACTTATTGGATAAATGATATCAAGAAAAAAAAAAATCAATGTAAACACAAGCTAAGCAGATTAAACCATGTATGCTAGATGCTATGAGGAGTTTTGCTAGAAAGGGAAAACTAGCATAATTGCCCTGTGTTGACTTAAGGATGATTTAAATTCTTGAATTTTTAACATCCTTTACTGCACTCATGAAAGTGAGTCCCTCTAGATGCTGGCAAGTCATTAGGCTGCCACTTTTTCCTCTCGGATTAAATGTGGCAAATCACTGAACATTAATCCTCCTCTAATTTAGGTATCACTCATTCAAATTACACTCAAAAATTATTGAATTTGATTTAGCACTGTTTTCTTCCATCTTAATAGCGATTATCTTGCAATATTCTGCTCTTTGTACCAAGCTCTTTGCTGAGACATAGCTTTGTTTGATAGGTGGTGATGGTTCCACATTGAGCAAGAGCAGTTTCTACCATTTTTTTAAATGTCTAATTACTTCTGAAACATTAGTACATACAGTTAATTTAAACAAAATGAAACCAAGCCTTCTTTCTTCCTGTTTCCATAAAGAATTGTTCCCCAAGTTGCTGAAATATGCTTAGACTACATGATTCACAAAACCAAGTGATCCCATGAGGAGAATATACAGGCTGCCCTGGGGGGTTGTGGAGTCTCCCTCTCTGGAGATGTTCAAAACCCACCTGGACACGTTCCTGTGTGATCTGGTGTAGGTGATCCTGCTCTGGATGATCTTTTGAGGTCCCTTCCAACCCCAGACATTCTGTGATTCTGTGATCTCCATGCATCTAACAATTCCTGGTCTAACTTGTTAATCCAAAAAGTGTTCTTTATGCAAGAATCCTGGACAGGCAGCTGTGAAAGAAAAAAAATAAACAGAATACAGTATTTTACAGTTTTCGCATAATGTTTGCCCAGCTAATGAAATAAAAATATACACGTTTATTGTTTCTGTGCTAAACAAAAAAAGGCTTTAAGAAAATCACTTTTTGTCCTTGCTTTACTTCAGAGCTGTATAGGAAAAGGCAGACTAATTGACACCAGAAACTTTCTGGATACTCCTACATATTTTTCATGTTTCCATTAGAAGATTTGTTAGCATAAAAGATAAATTCAGTTCAGAAGCATGTTGGTAGTACTTACTGAAGAAAGCTGCAATACTATTAACAGTTGCATAATAAAAGCTCCCAATAATTAGTGCAAAACAATTAGGAGGCACTTTAATATTAACACTTACCTGGTCTCTAACTCCTTTTTTTTAAATTTGCCTTTATACCAGAACTAATGTGCTTGACAAACATAGAGCAATTATTTAAATGGGGAAGTCCCCTGCATAATGTGTCCTTTGGAAGTCAATTTAATTAATGCCAATTAAAACTCCTACAAAAGCCATAATAGTCTGCTTATTTTATTCCACCTTCCTCACTAACATGGCAGAAAACAAGCTAACATTAAGCAGCTGCCATATGCCTCTTTAAAAATGTAGAAGCCCAGGAAGGTTACAAGACCATGTCAGTGTGTGCATGTCCGTGGGGCTGTGCATGATTACACACACATTTACATAACGTTGCACGCGTGTGTGTGTCCATAAATACATGAATACATACAGTGTTTTGTCACACAGATTTCCTGCAAACAAGACTTGGAAGTACAGCGTTCTTAAGGAGGTCTTCATTGTGCTTACCTTGCTTCTTTTCTCCCCTTAGTTTATTAATAACTTATTTCATGTATTAAATAAGGACATATATCAGGAAGAATTGCTGTATAGTTCTTTTAATTGTTGTTCTTTTAAAATGTTAAAAGGTTTAAATATTAGGAACAAACTTTGTTAACACTGCTAGCTATAAGCTTATTTCCTCTAACCCAACTGATATTTATACAAGGTGAAGTAATTTAAAAAGAGAGTTTATACACAAAATAAGGATTTTAATCTATGCTTCATCCCACATGAGACTTAACTCTGAAATTATTGGCTCCTCTGAACATGGGAGTTTAAGTAAAAGAAAGTAGAGCACGGATTAGGGAGGTCTTTGAAGATAGGAAAGTTTGCATTCTCAGGTAGTACTAAGATTTTTATATTTACCAGGAAAAATAAAGAATCTGGGTAACCTTATTCTTTAATAATATGAAAAAAAACATCTATAGACTACATACTGGAACCTCACTGCTCTCAGCTGTGTATTATTCCATGAATACTTTCTTCTAACTCATCATCCTTATTTATACAGATGTCACTTCAATTATTTTGGCTATTTAAAGCATACATGAAAATGCTTATAAATTAAGCTTGATTCATATTTAAAATATCTTGTCCTTATCAGAGCTGTGTAATTGTCCTTACTGGTGATGAGAAGTCAAGCCCTGTAAGAATGCACAGAAGGAGAACTTGTTTAGCACAAATACATAGACTACAGCCATCACTAATTACAGACATACTAAATATCTATTTCCATAGCTCTAAGTCACTAGGTTTTTTAACTAGGTTATCTGGAGGTGAGGAGAGTGGGAGACTATATTCATAAGTAAAAACTGTAGGTATGTTTCTTCTCCAGAGTTTGAAAGACACTTCAAACAATTATCAAACCTCAGCCAGCACAAGTATTAAAAAATTATCCATGACCTTTGTCCTAGTTTGAGTTAGAACCAGTTATTTTACTTTTTAGCTAAGTCTTTTCTAACTGCACTTTCTGAAGTTAACAGCATATTTCTGAAAACAGTGGCTGCTTCTAGCAGTGATAACACTCTACAGTTACTGTCAAGGATTGCTATGCAGAAAGGCACTTGCTTATACTTGCTCCTGTGTGGACCAAGGTCACTGCAAAACCTTGTGTGCCAGACAGGGGATGCAGAAAGCAAAAGGCCACACCTGCAGGAAGAGCAGTCAGCACCCTAAACTGACCAGTAAGGTATTCCATCCCCTGTACATCATATTCAAGCTCCAGAATCTGAGACCTGTATGTTTCCCAACTGCTGCTGAGTCCAGTCTAGGACTTCCCCAGTGCCTGCTCCACAGCATTAATGGTGATATAACTGCCATCAAGGGGAGTTGGGTTTGATACTGGTTTTGCATATATTTGTGTTTACCGCTGTTATTGTCAATAAAGCTGTTTTAGTTTTCTTTTCCAGTCCATCAGTCTCTCTTCCTTATTGCCTTTCTCTTCCCCTTTGGGAAGGGAAAGAGTCTAACAGAGTGCCTGCCATTTGTCTCTAGTGGCCAGCCCAGCCCTAACCCTTGACAAGCTTAAATAATATTTCTCCATGGATTTAAACTATGCATATCTGCATGATATGGTAGCTATGCAGTGAGTGTTTCCAGTGAGAGATGCATGTCTTTAGTGCAGGTCAGTCTTTTTGCTTGTCTGAAAGTAAAGGAATGTCTCAGTTATCCTGCCTAGAAAACTATACAAGACACATAAATAAGGAAGAAAAGGCCCCCTCAGCTCCCTTCTCCTCTTTATTGGAAATAGATCAATTCCTCTAACAGTTAACAGAGCTCCTAAATGGGCTTCATTGTTTATACATATTCCAGCCTCTTTCCATTAATTATACAAGAAGTAGGCTCTTAATTTAGGTTATCTATAGCAGAGTCCTAAAATTGAACATAATGAATCAGGACTTGAGTCCCTTCACTACAGTGGAAAGAATGATAAACACTTTCTTAAAAACAACAACAACAACAAAATCCATGTTGTAAAATTTTAATAGATAAATGATGTGGTTTTTCTCAATCTTGATTTGCTCACTGCCTTACATATATAGATATAAAAATGCCTATATGTAGACATAGAAATACCTATATTTTGAGTCAAGTTATTAAAGTCAAAAGGAAATAGATAGGCAAAAATACCCTTTCTTGTCCTAACTGGGGCATTCCATCGTTTATTCTTCTGTTAGAACGTTGCGCTCTCATACGTAACTGAAATTTGAGAAGTGAGAGTATGAAAGCCAAAGTGTTTTTCCCCACTCAGCCCAAACATTAATGTTCTTCTCTAACAATAGTATCTGCTACATTTTGCTGTACAACTAAAAGAGGAAACAATAGTGTTTCAAAGTAAGAAAAAAAGCTTAATAAAAGCAGATGTACAGATGCAATCTTAGGTCAAATAACATTATAAGCTTGGATTGTTAGTCCTCCTACTAACTCTGTTCAGTAGGGCCTCATACATTTTATAAATGTGTCGTATGAGGAGAGGCTGAGGGACCTGGGCATGTTTAGTTTGGAGGAGACTAGGGGGGGACCTCACTGCTCTCTACAAGGAGGTTGTAGAGAGCTGGGGGTTGGCCTCTTCTCCCTAGAAACTACTGACAGAACCAGAGGAAATAGTCTGAAGTTGCAGCAAGGGAGGTTTAGATTTGATATTAGGAAGAAGTTCTTAACAGAAAGTGTGGTGAGGAACCGGAAACAGGCAGACCTGATGCTTCAGGACATGCTCCAGTGGCAGGCATGTAGGGGGTTATTTTGTGTGCTTTGTGGTTTTAAGTTTTTGAAGTCATGTTTGATCAGGGTATTTAGGTGTTTGGGGTTTTTTTTGTTATGGGTATGGTTGGACTTGGTGATCTAGACGGTCCATTCCAACCATGAATATTCTGTGATTTACCATCTTTAAAATACTCCTGAAGTGGAACATTTCAAAAAGGTATCATTTAAAAGTAGAATCATAATATGTAAGATATATATATCAATATATCATATCAATGATAGAACATATATATGATATATATAACATATATATCATATATATATCAATATATGTTAGAATCACAAATATATGATGATTTAGAGAAATAATTTACCAATTAAATACAATGCTCAACTGATATTTTCCTTTCTGTGCTTTCTACCCAACACAGGAACAAAAGGTTGGTTCTAATGCAATATATGGGGTTTTTGATTTATATTTTTAACTCTAAAGCTACTTTTCAGAAGATGTGATGGGATATTTAAAGAATAAAAAGGTTTCAGAATACAGCTAAATAATTAAAAAACTAATAAAGCTATTTAATTAAAATAACTGACTTAAGAAAAGCATGACATAAAACTCTGTAGCATACTTAAGCTCAGCATTTTCTAATTTTTTTGACACCAAAGGAAAATACAAAACACATGAAATAACACAACCCAAGTGATGGATTTCTTTTTATATGCACATTTCTGCAACACAACTATTACTGTTCTTGACTCTTCATGCCCTATATTCTCTTATAGCAGCATTAGACATTGGCTTAGCTGCTCTCCTATTTTTATTTGACCTTCAAGCTGTATAAGCAGTATTGTCATTTCTTTATTGTTGTCTTCTCCTATCTTTATTCCCTCAGCCAAGCCTTAGCCAGCTTGCTCATTTTTATCATTGCTTTGTTTTCTTTCGTGGCTTTGTAAAAAAATCATTATAAATGGGATTATTCTATTTACACTCAGTATATAACGAATTTAAAAAACCTGTGTAGATTCAACTATAGGTAGTTCATTTCCTCATTTCCCTTCCTGTCCCTCAAAACATATGGATAAGAAGCAAAAGAAGTCAACACCAACCTCTAATAAGGATTGGATTTCAATCATTCTAGAAAAGGCATGACTGGTAAAAGAATAAATCTGGGGCTCAAACAAACGTAATTCTATTCTGAATACTGCCACATCTTTCTTGAGCAGTACTGAACAAAGAGCTACCATGTCCAGCATTCATATTCTCCTGGGAAATGGATACAGCTTTTGTGTCTGGATCTTGTGACTCATTTCGCTAAATTAGTTCATCAGGTAGAAAGTGATAGCACCACAGGTAGTATGGAAAAGGCTTTATGAATGCCCAAACCAGACTGTGACAAATATTCAAGTGGGCAATGGAGCACAACAGGCAAACTTGACTGTCAAGGACAATAGAAAGTGAATATTATGTTTCATTTGAAGGCAATATAAACAGCATAAGGCAGGATGGATTTTCTAGCCTGTTTTCCAAGCATATGTCGGGGAAAAGACAATTTAGCTGGAGGAAGGGAAGACCATCCTGAAGACCGAGATTATCTGGTGTATTTTACAGTGCACTACCTTGATTGTATTGAGAATAAAGTGGTTGGTTTTTTTCTTACCTCCATCCTTTCTTTTTGACCTAGATGTGGCCAATGAAGTTGATCAATTAATGGCAACAGTGTCTCAGACAGTAAATAATTTTCTAATATTCTTTTAGAAAAGTAGTAGAAGTTCGACTCTAGATTGTAGCAATCACATATGCAAAGCCTGGAATAATGAAGCAGCAGTCCTCTTTTAACATCTAACAACAAGCTATTTGACTTATTTACTATGCAGGAAACTATTTTTATATTATAGGTGATGACCTCTGCAATGAATATTACATTCTATGAAATTTCAGACAATACAGGCTATGAAAGTTCTTTGTTCATATAAAAGAGTATGGTAATTGAAGGCCAGAGAGATTTAGGAATCTAACTCTCACTAAAAATTACTGATAGTTTCCATTTATTTTTTGTTCTAATTTGTCATCACCACATACGGTCTTATCTTTTGCTTTGCATATCAACATTTTTTGATGTCTGCATGTAAGAGTGTTTTCTTGACTTCTTTTAGAGAAGGTAGAATTGTACCCAGCCATATACTCTGCTTCCTTTGACAAGAACTCCCCAAAACACTGACCTGGGTGGATCTCACCAGCAACATGTGTTCACTTGTACAGACAGCACCTCGACTATTGCCATGTTCATTGACATTGCTGCCTCTCTGTTTGATAGATTTCACTGTGGTGATCCTGAAATAATTTTATGTTTTATGCATGGCACTAAGAAATGTTTTCTTGCTACAGCAGTGACTAGCTGTTTATCAAATGTCAGGCTTGGTCTATGTCAATATTTCCCTCATTTGCTGTTCCTGCAGCTGTCAATAGGCTAGGTTTTGAGAACTTCATTTTGCAAAAGTGCCGTAATAGTCGTATTTTTGAGTGTAGTACAGACAGTTTTTTTTGTTAAACAATACATAGATTTTACTCCAACTGTCTTGCCTACAGAAAAAAATAAAAAAGATTCTCAAATACTGTTGTGTTTTTGAACGTCCAATGTCTATCAGTAACTTTCAGGTAAGAAATTATGTTTCTATTCTCCTATCTCTTGGACATGTGGTTTAGCAAGCTGCAACAGCAGACTCCTGTTGGCTATCGTTTGTCACTTCTATTAATTCTCTTCAGTTTAAAATTGGCTTTTACACTTTTTATGCGTTCCTTCTGATGATGAGGCTGTTCTGAATAAATGAGGTCACCAGAAAACTTTATCACCTCTCCGTTTTCCATGGTACATATAGCCTGCACTTTAGAATCAAATGGCTAGTTTTATACATATACTAAGGTACAATTTTAAAATAAAAAAATAAAAAACCAACAAAAACTAATTAAGAGCAAAGTTTGCTGATATTTAATGAGCACTCCTTTTGTGACCTATCATTGTCTACTAGAATACAAGTTAGAATTAGCTGGAATTCATTTTGCCTTTATTTTACATCTCATTATTGAGGTTCCCACCTTCTAAAGCAACACTAACCTCTGGAGCACTATGCTTGCCTTTGTTCCCTTTCAATTATTCAGGCAATAGCTGATTAACCAAGTCTGTGGAAGTACATATTTCTTAACATTCTGTCTACTTTGAGCTTAAGTCACATATCTATATCTAAAAATCTCTACTAGCTAAACAGATATAACAATGTATTTCTTAGAGGAACTTATCTATCGGTTTTATCTCTTCCTTCAAGGTGACTTAAATCTGTTCCTGTCAGTTTAAATCAAATTAGAATAGTGCTACTTCAGCCCTCAACATCCATGGTAACTTCTTCAATGGTTTAAATAAACAGTTTACTTTCAAGTCTTCATGGAAATGGGTGCAAATTTTCTCATACTCTTTAAGACAACTCAACAAAGCATTCAGGATTCTAACAACAGTCGTAAAGAAGATTTAAATTATCTGTTTTATATATTCCATAAATATATTCATTTTATATAATGAATATACCTCTTTCCTAATACTGCTTTTAATGATTTCCAGCTCAGAGTTTGAGTTTGATGCATTTTGTCTATTAAATCCTGATAGATCTTGCTTGAATCCAGGTAAACATTTTGCAACACCACGATGCTTTGTCAAGAAGCTCTATACGGCTATCACCTACCGAGTGATAAACAAACTCCCTTTGCTAGTTTTGTGTATTATGCTGGCACCTAGTTCACTTCTCTGTAATCTCTCTCTCTATGACAGTCTTGTTTTGTAAACAGTCATGATACCCGTTAAGTCACATCTGTTCCACACTGCAGAGTCTTAGCTTACTCTATCAGCCCTTATATGAAAATGGTTCCATTATTTTGGAACCCCCCTTGTATCATCAGTCTTTCCCAGCTCTATCACATATTTCTCAAGATAAAAGGAAAGAATAGCACACAGTCCTTCAAAGAGTGAGCAAGCCAAGGATCTATAAGGAGATGGAATAAACATACAGTTTGCATATGATTCAGTAGTATCAGGTATTTTAAGCCAGTATATTCTAAAAGCTTGTTCTAAAGCCTCATACAAAACAGTTACAACCAAAATGGTAACATCAGTCAGCTTCCTGTTAGTTTATCCCTCTTAAGTTACGATAAAGGTGCAAGGCAAAGTTTGCATTTCAGTAAGTTATTTGTACCTCTTTCTTCAATTTCCTTCATATGCCAAGAAGCTCAGGATAGCATTTGTTCTGTTGAATTTTGTAAACCCATTCCTTCAGCTTGCTTGTTCTTGTTAAAGACTGACTCCTCCATAGCCATTCATTCACTCTCCCATGCCCAGTGTATGGGGGTAGAGAATAGGAAGAGTAAAAGTGAGAAAATTCACAGGAGAAAAGAAAATCTGATAGTTGAAGCACAGAAAAAAAAATGCTAACAAGACAAATAAACAAAAGCAAAACAAGTGATGCAAAAGCAATCACTCGCCACTTTCCACAAGCAGAGTAATGGCCAGATGGTCTCTGAGCTATGGCCACCTTGGAAGAAAAATCCTCCTCCTCCTGCCTTATTCTCTACCCCCAGTTTTTATTATCTTTTTAAAATCCATAGTAAACATTATAAACACTAGTAAGACCTTAAATTGTCGATCAATTCCTAATCCCAGTGACACAGCCAGTCTACCCCCTTACAGTCCACCTGTTGAAGCCACCTCCTCAGTCTGGCTACTGAAATGCTATTAGATATCCGGCTCAACTCGAAGGAAGAAACATCCCCTGCATTCCCTTTGATTACAGGGCCAGTCTTCCTCAAGACTGAGAAGCTGAGAAAGTCTATAGTTCCCTAGGTACTCCTTTTCCTTCTTCAAGTGGGTGTGCTTACTCCACCTCCAAATCATTTGGGGATTATTAACTGAGAAAAATATCAGAATATTATCTACACCACAAATACATAAAAACTTCCTGTAAGAAATATTATATAAAGAAGAGTATCATCCAAGATTATGCTGTATATAGAAACATCACCATCATTTTCTTTTAAATTATATCAAGAACAATTTGTACATGAAAACAATTTTGTAAAACAAAAGCCCTCCTGAATATCAAATATACACACATTCTGACAGCACACTACTACACAGCTTTAAAATATAATTTACTAGAGTATCTATGTTTTCAAATATGGTTCTGTTTACATTTAAGGGAACTTCACATTTTAATCTGCTTAAAAGCAAAAAAAAATTTTAGCTGTGGGCACCATTATCTGCTCCACATGATTAGTCACTATATCGATTGTTAGAAATGGACACAGCATGTCACCCTTTGTTTTTATTTCCCTAAGAGCAGTTTCTTCAGACTTAGGCTGCAGTAATGTACTATTGATAATTGTTGTCCAATCCCATTTTTCTTCCTTATTTCCTTTTAGCCAATAATTTTCATGATGTTTAAGAGTACAGTATATTTATCTTCACATGCAATCTTCTTAACCGAAGTGCTAAAACTAATCATCATTTACTTTTGTAGATCTCATTATAAATCTGTTTTGAACTTTACAGTACCATTTCAACCTACTGCTACATCAGTGATATTTTAGATCACAGCTTCCCCACTTCAAAGTAAACATTTGTAAGACTGGGTAAAAATTCTCTATGAGGCAGAACTTTGCTCTTTGGAAGAACATCATTACTTGGCAAATTGTCAGTGGATAAAAGAAAAAGAAGATGGAAAGCTAGAACACTGCTCACACTGAATAGGAAGATGAAAAGTAAGAAGGATAGCACAAAATTGTAACTTGGTAAAAGATGCCAGCAAAAAGCTTCAACATTGTTTAAATTGACTAGTTGGACTTCAGGAGCACAACTGTTGTGTCCATAAGACTACAACGCCACAGGAAAAACATGCACTGTCCATGTCCAGAGCACTAGATATGGATCACTTTTGGCTTCTGGGCCAAAAGACTGAATCAGAAAAGAAACACACTAAAAAAACCTTTCAAAAACAAAGTAATGCTTTCCACTCTACAGCATCGTATTTATCCCTGACACAGAGAAAACAGGAAAGTGCAGCTTTCTTTCAGTCTGCATTCTGACAGCCTACTCTGCCTGTATTTACTAAAAATATTTTATATAAAGACTAGTAAATAGAGATAATTCCACCAACCGATGGATAAATACACAGGAAGACAGATAGAGAATGAGTAGCATATACTGCAGAGCCAGGCATGTGGTGTTGTTTGTCATTGCATAAATTCCTGATAGAGGTTATTGGGAGTCTCAAAACAAAACATCTCACGAATCCTACTTTTGATGGAAACATCAGCAAGACAGATGCGGGGTGAAATAACTTCCCTTTCTCAGGATTACGATTCTCAAGGAAGATGCAGTTTGCTCTTTGTATACCTAAAATCTACATCGATGAGTTCTGAATGCTAAATAATAAAAGTCTAAACCCCAAATGTAGTGGGGGGAAATCACTGTTCCAAAAAGACAAAGAAACCTCCTTATTGAACAATTGTGTGGTGGATTGTCATCTAAAGGTTTATCTGAAGCTGCCTAGAACAGTCAGACATTGCTTGCTCTTCTCAGGGAGAATGTAAGCAAAATCAACAAAGGAGGTAAATTCATATTTCTTTAAGTGTAAGCAGCTTAGTCATCTGAGTTATGTGCATTTTTTAGAATGGTGGACATTGCATCATATTGTACTATGGATCTTTAATTGAAATGCAGATGTATGTGCTGCAGCAGTGATGGCCAGCAATGCTTGTGAATATGGCACTAAGGGCTCTGAAGAAAAGTAGCAGTACTAAAATAAATCCTTCAATGCAGTGCGAACTAATTAATTGACAATCATCTCACCTGAGTGCTTACTCAGTCACTGAATTACACAGTGATCTGCTCTTTTCACTTGAAAAACAAAAATTCTTTTATTTACAGCTATTCCATCCTCCAGTGTTTCATTCTTTAATCTTCTTGTCCAAAAGCTCATTCAGTGACAGCATCCTTCCCACCCACGCTAATTCTTCACCACTGTTTTACAAGCCCTGTGCTTCCGTTAGCATTTTTACACATAACTTCCTATTCATCCAACTGCTATATCAGTAAAATTTGATAACCGTGATCATCAAGGTAGTTGATTCCTTTGGGCTAGCTACAGTCAGAAAATTTGCTTGAAGAAATGCTGAGCTATTTGAAATGTATCTTTTCATGGACTCAAGGACAAAGAATTTCCAGGCTTACATCCAAACTACATCCTGTTTGCAACTAAATTGCATTTTGTTGTGTATCCTGTTATGGTTCATCAGAACTGATAGTCCATCTCTGATGCGGATATACTCAGCTTCTTCAATTGCCACTTGACAAATTCAGTGCGATGGTATTCTTACACAATATGCACATAATTGCATGGCTAAGACTACCCAAATGGCACACAGATGGTATTGGAAAACCTCACATGGAAATTTTCTTGTGTTTCAAAATACTGATAAGCATACTATTTTCCTGAAAGTTACTCCAGTTCATATATTAATTTGTGTAGGCATCTTGCTTTCAAGGTCCCTCAAAATATAGTGATTTCCACTGCCAGTAAAATCCCATGTGTTATACAAAAGATATTATAATGCAATACTGGGGTTTTTGCTTAATTTGTTAAATTGTGAAATGACACAGGCAGATTAATGAGACCTTTCCTAAATAAAGCCCAATGAAATATTTAAATCCTTCCTCAGTGCTTAGACTGGGACTTTTGATCAATAAAAACTATTGCCTTGGGATGAGTTTTACCATGAAGACTACTGAGAAATTGATTGTTAATCTACTGTTCTTACACAAAAAGGACACCAACAGAAAAATGTACGGAAGCCAACTGCAAGAGATTATCTATTGCACCGATTATGCAAGATCAAATATATCTGTCAAAGATGTTTGCCAAACTCATGAAAAAAAAAAAATCATTCTTGAAAGACAGTCTTCTGCCTTCTTTGAAAGTCATCATGAATTAATTCCTTATCAAACCTAATGATTTTTTCTTTTTTTACTTAAACAAAACCCCAAAACTGAACCCAAACAAAAACCACAGCCTCCCCACCACAAAGGCAAAAAAATCTTTTCTTATTTCATTTGTAGGAAAGCCAGTTAATCAGGTTTCCACTGGAAGAATTATCAGATAACCCTTCCCAGACATAACCTGTAAAGAAAAACAACGAAAAAAAAATCTATTCTTTCTTCATACCTCATATTTTAAAGCATTAAAATTAATGTCACACTTCTCTGGTGGAATTCCTGCAGCTTTTCTACTTCTCACCTCCAAATGAGGCCGTATTTCACTAAAGGCCTAACTCTTGAGTGTGGAATCTCCTCTTCTAAACTACATTTCAGCATGAAATGTATGTCTCTTGCAACTGCAAAGTAATATTGACTCAAATTAAATGGCTTGCTGTATTATATAGTCTGATGCCTTTTTAATTGTTGCCCATTTTATATCTGATATTGCCATTATTTTTCTGGTGGATGTATTCTTGCTAAGTTTCTCAAGTGAAATCACTTAATATTCTGTTCCACAGTATTTTCCATTTATCCTTCTTTAGTGCAAGGACAGATTTTATAAGCACAGTGTCTATTCTATCAAAGTTTTTCTTCCTCCATAGTTTAGGAGTTGAAATATTTAAGATAAGGGCATATGAGTATGCTGAGACACTTAGTGTCACATAAATTATCTAACAGAAGCTATCAAAGATAGTCTTGAGTCACTAAATCTACTGCTTTGCATGACTCAGGTCCCTTACGTGATGTTCCAAAGAAGTACTAGCTTCAATCAACATCTATAAGCCTTCAGTATATCCTGAAGTTAAAGCAGTCCTTTGCTACAAATGACTGCCAAAGTAGAAGCTGCCAGTCCTCTACCTTGTATCAGTCACCCAGAATACATTCATTTTCAGTGGGTGAATTCAGATTCCATTTTTTTTCTACTTAAGACAATTTTAATGCATTTCCCCAATCCACAGAGTGTCCTACCCTGTGGATGTGCTTTGAGATTGCCATAGAGGTGAGAAAGTTGGGGAAATACTTGACAGCATTTAAATATGAGATCCAAAGTTCCTGGCCATACTACCTCTAGTGCACTAGCAGGCATATTGAGGGGAAGATCATGAAAGCATATAGTTTGAAAGTCCAGGCATCCATGAACAGAAAATACAGCCACCAAGGAATGACAGTCTGAATTTATGAGACTGAAGTTCTGCAATGATCTGTTGATATACATGCCTTCATGTACCTACTCTCACACAAAACATGTGGCTGTGTTTCAAAGTCATGTAGATATGCTGCTCAGGGACATGGTTTAGCGCTGGACATGTAGAGTAGGGTTAATGGTTGGGCTTGATGACCTTGAAGGACTTTTCCAGCTTGGATTCTATAATTGGAATCCAAGGTTCCAGTTCCTAAGTACGTCTTAAGTGAGTAGGTCATTTCTCTCAGAGCAGTGAAACACATGCTGCAAGTTGCAATACTTTCTATTTAACTTCAAGTCTAGGTCTCCAAAAAATCATTTGCCTTTTATTTGTGACTAAACTAATTTAATACATTTTACAGGCTTTTGTCAGCCTACAGTATACATTTTTTGCCTTACTATTATTAAAAAGAGCAGTTCTTTAGAATGGATGCAGGCTTGTTTTCAGTTACTTAAATAAAGTGTTATCTGCTTTCAAATACAAAATAGCAGTTTCAGTGAAATTAAAGATCACTTTAAGTAATCTTAAGTTAAGATCACTGCCGGCCTGAAATATTCCTTTTCAGATAACAGCATTCTTTGATGACTATATCAAAACTTTCAGATTTGAAATAAGAAAAATAATCATCATAAATCTTATCACTAGAGTACTAGAGTAACTGTCAGATACCTTTAGGCAGACAACTAGTGTACAGAGAAAAGAGAAATCTACACATCTTAGTCAGGATGGGAAACAAGTCATCCTCCCCACCCTCTCCAGAGATTATTTTCCTTCCATCTCCAAAATGATGGAAAAGATGTATGAGACTATAATGCAAAGTAAATCCTATGTGATAGAGTCCTTAGGCATATGTGAGGCTTCAATATAAAAATATACCTCCATATATTATATAAAAAAAGATCTTGCCATGCTGCAAATATAATAGAGAAATGCTGATGCAATATGATAAACTATTACATTTTCTTTTTCCTAGAAACTCAGCTTATGTTTTAGCTAACATACAAGAGTTCTGCATTTTGAAAAAGCACTATATAAACACAAAGACCATTGTTTGCAATATCCAAATAAAATGGACTCAGAGGTTCTCACAATTTTTGGTAAGAGAAGGCAGCATGGCTTATCATTGGAACAATAATATTTAATACATATAAACCACTATAAAGTAGTGTCTGACATTCTCCAAGTACAAAGAAAAGCTGAAAGTCTGCTGACAGTGACACAGGTACTTCCCATTTTATTGCTGCTACTTAAAGCTCACAAAGTACACAAAGTTAGAACATAAAAAAACAAGTTAGAACATAAAACACCTTTGAACTTCAATGCACGCATAGATACTTCCCCTCTTGCTCACCTCTAGCAATTTTTGTTTAGAGATAGGCACTCAGCCTTTATGATGTTACACTTCAAAACAGTATGTCATTTTGAATCTTCAAACTTTCAGAAAAACAGGAACATACTCCAGAGCTCACAGTTACTTGTGATAAAGCAATCCAAAACTTCTGTGCAAAGTGATTCAGCTGCTGGGATCAGTATTTAAAAAAAACCAACAATTATAGACTCTTTCAGGATCTCCATACACTACTGTATTCAATCACTACCTCTTCATTTCACACAATTCTGTCTCTGAATTCTCTTTAGCAGAAACAATATCCACCATTAAGTCAGTTAGTTAATTATTTGCCTGACTCTTTATGAAAACAACACTCAGAACAGTTTCTTCCTTTTCACTAGTGTCATAAAAACACAGTGGTCTACCAAATATTTTCTTCATAGAAAGTAAACAAAACTGGAATAGCAGTTCCCTCTGTGGAGAATGCTATAGGTCTTGGAACCAATCTGTTGATGCTACATAAATCAGTTACAATTCCTCTTTTTGTAAATTGCCCTTGGTTCTGATTGACTCGGGTTTTGGCAGGTGACTGAATGTAATTTGTTCAGTAATTTCCTCACAGTGAATTTTTTTGTACAGTCTCAGCATCAGTGGTTGAGCTATACCTGTCCTAGGTGATTTCATGTCTACTTTTCTGTACTCTGTATGTAAGTAAAAATAAAGAATACCCTTAATGAAATTAATATCTTTTTTTTTCACCTATTCCTTTGACCCAAATTCACACACTATTTAGAAAACATGTAGATCACAGGATATTATTAATCAGCCATGACTAAATGTTCAACTTTATGTTTTCAGAACTTGCAGGGTGGTCAGGTTTTGCCAATAAATTAAACATGACTTTCTAAACTCACTACTTCAAGATTGTTGATAGTAACAACAGAAGAAGGAATGTGTTGCTTTTCCATGTTTATGAAGTTCACCGGCTTCTATATTTTTTTGCCTTCCACTATGTCAGACACTCTGAATTAAACATTACCAAAAAAGCTGGTGGAAATTTGATGCGTGAGAGTGTGAGACTTTTTTAGATTACATTTACAACTTGAGTGATTTATGTGCTGTATCTTCTGTTTCAACATACTGATTAAATGTATTTGATCTGGTAAATTCACCCTTAATTACATTGTTTTTACTACAAGCACATGTGACAATTATCAGTAAACAAACTAGAACAGTTAGAAAGTTGTTCAGAAGAAATTAGAACTTAGAATTAAAATACTCAAGTTTGGTAATCACTTTTTACAGTTTGCGTAGCATGAAAAAATTTCAGAAATATTTTACAAATAGTATTCAAGTTCTTTATAAAAATACTAATTTAATTTTTAATTTTATAAGATGAACTATAGAGGGGTTTTTGCTTTCAAAATTTTGGGTTTATACATTGCTACATTTACAGAAAGCAATGCAAGAACATTTTTGTATTTTTAAGTGTAGTAGAAGTCAAATCTCACAAGGATGTATAAAATTGTAATCCCACTGATTCTCACTAGAGCAGAAAAGACCTAACATTTTCATATGTTTTCTTGTAGTATATAGAGAACACACAAAAAGGAAAATAATGAGTTCTGGAAAGGAGTCTATGGACCTATGGGTTGAGAAGTTATGTAAAGAAATCTGAAAGAGTAAAAAAAGGAGAAAAATGGAAAATAGTTCTAAAAAAAAAAAAGGTCAAATACTTAAATCTGCGGTACAGTTGTTTATCATTTGACTCCATTAATCTTGATGAGACTAAGTGGCCAAGTTTTAGGGGAATTAAATTAAGGGAACAGTTCACTTCAACATTTAAAATTAGGCCAAAACATTTAAGATGAGTTTAAATAAGGTAAATAATTTTTAGGTTTTGTTAGTATTATAAAAATCAAAACCAGCTATATTTATTCCCATACAAAGAACAAGAATGTATATGAACAACGACAGAATTAGTAAAGGAGGGAACTTATTTTCTTCATTTACTGTTTTAAATTACTCCTAAAAAATGGTAAAACACAATTCTGGTTTTGACATAACATTTTCTACTTCAAATTTAATTAAATACCTCACCAGTTGAGTTTAAAAATGCTACAATTTATTGAAAATCTACAAGAAGAATGCTGAATACAACTTACTGTGATCATTGCCATCACCTGTAAATGTGGAAGATTTAAATCAGATTATTTATCGATCAGATCATTATGGACCCAAAGTGTGAAAGAGCTTTGTATCAGTATGATCTGTAGCTCATCAAGGGAGACTAAGCACTGATGTAAATTGCAGCTTTTAGTAAAGTTTTATTTTTACCATATAAAATAATTCACTTTTTTTCTTTCTATATTTACTATGAAAAGGGTATGCAATGTTGATACAGACTATTGCTAAAGCTCCAACCTTATTGCAGCTGGACAAGGATTTTAATTCCTGAAATCCTCCCAATATATGGATAAGATAATCAAATTAAAGCCCAATAAATTTTGAAACTCTTGAAAAGTGTTTCTTGAAGTCACTTTTCCATTTTACCTTTCTTCCTGTTTATTCATGTCACTCTGATGTGAAACAAAGCTACTACTGAAAAACACTACAGTGGTTAACTCAGTAGGCTGCTATAGTAGAAGAACAATTTCTCTGTTGCTTTTGTTTTGAATCTAAGTAAGCTTTACCATAGTTCACTGTTTTGTGTCTATTCCACAAAGGTGCCATAATGAGAAAAACTTCCACTATTAATGCCAAAACCTTAACTCTAGTCTAACGTTTTATGTAACTTTTTTGAAGGTGATCACTTTTGTCCCTTGAAACTACTGTGGAGACTATTAAATAAGTCCTGGTAGAAAAGAAAGAAATGATGAAAAACATACATGGATAAGAGCAGTAGGAAAAGAAAAGATGTCAATTTGATTAATTCACAATGCCATGTGACTATGTAGCTTTTATTCATGGAAATGTTCACTTCAACTTTTACTGTTTCTGCCCTCGTATAATTAAGGACATTCATTTGAAGTAATGCTTATTGACCTAATTGTTTAAAAATCAATACACTTGGAAAGTGATATATCCTGTTTCAACATAAGATTATTTTGAATTACAGTTGTTATTTGTAATAGGACTATGAGGAAAGGTCAAAAGGCTTACTTCAAATTGTAGACAGTTCTCTTCTTACAGACAAAAATAACTAACCAAAAGAAATGCAGTGGACAGTTTAAATGAATAATTAAATATCTGATTATTTCTTGTTATCCATAAACAGTTTCTCTCTTTTTCATGTTGTAAACCCTACATGAGACAGTAACAAGCAAGTGCGGCCCAGAAAGCCAAACACATCGTGGGCTGCATCGAAGCATGGCCAGGAGGTCAAGGGAGGGGACCCCTTGGGGCAGGTCCAGAGGAGGGCCACAATGATCAGAGGGCTGCCAAGGACAGGCTGAGGGAGTTGGGTCTATTCAGCCTTGAGAAAAGACTCCAGGGAGATCTCACTGCCTCTTCTGTGGAAGTGCTCAAGATGAGTTTGGATGGGGCCTTCCTTGCACAGCCTGGTCTAGTGGGAGGTGTCCATGTTCATGGCAATGGGTTTGGAACTAGATGATCTTTAATGTCCCTTCCGACCCAAACCATTCTATGATTCTTTGTCCTCAAGAACATTTCTTTTTGAAATATATTTTTTCTGCAGCCTAGTGTGTCTCAAGTTATCTGAGCTTGCTCTGTTTGATAAATTTATGGCTAAAAGTGAGTATGCAGATTTTCATAAACCTAAGTGATGATTTCATGCTAACGCTTTAAAATAGAACTCTTTGGAATGGTACAATTAATATAATCTTTCAAGAAATGAAACATTTCTTGCTTACAGATATGTATTTTTCTTACTTTTATTTACAATTTCACCCTTAGACAGGATTATTTACTCCTAAAGGATCACGAGATTATTTACCCTAAGGTGGTGTCTCAAATTATTTCTTCATTTTTTTGTGTGTTTGGTTTGGGATTTGTACCTAGTTGCCTTCTTGCCATATTCATCTTAATTACGAACAACTTATAAAACTTTCCTAATTTAAGTTAGCAGCATTCATATAATTGCTTTATTTAAAAAAATATTTAAAATTAATGTTTCATGTAATGTCATGATTCCTGGAGATACGATCTTTCAATCGCATTATGGAACCAGCTGTGCCTGTGGAAGCAGTTGTCCCCCAACAACAATTCCATGCCTGTTAACAACTGAGTTATTACCAGTTTTGAGACTCTCTGGATTGAAAATGTATTTTACTGTTTTTTTCCTTAATACTGATTTGTATGTACTAGGAAATTTAGTAATAAATCTCTTGTCTCTTACAACAGTATCTCACTCCACTAAAAATACTAATTACATGAGTTTTGGAAATGTATTGAACATTAAATAAAATAATAAATTGCAATATAGTATTCATCAAATATGAATTCAATAAATATGAATCAGAATGTTCTGTCTTATTTACTTGTACAGTTACACAACCTTTGAGCTAAATCATGGTCTTGAATAGAATTAGGTATATAAATATTGTAATGTGATATGAGTAGTTTAACTGCTTTCAATTATTCTTGAGGAAATTACATTCCAAGCTGCAATCTTTGACTTCGAAATACTATTTGTAAGCTCCTCAGTTGCAGATATCCTGTGACTGAAAGGGATGACTGTTGTACTATCTAGTTTTTTAAAAGTAAAATCTATTTCAGGTTTACTACAAGTCTTTATATTAGTATCAAAATAATAACCAGAATAAATATATTAATAATTTCTAATATTTTTAAATAGCTTTCATTTTCAATGTGAAATACATAGGTGTTTTTCTGAATGAAAGGTATGAGGTATAAGTCTGTATCACAAAGGTACTTAACCAAAACCTTTGAAATGCTTGGGAATGTTTGGGCCAGGCTGCACTGTCTTTTTCCAATAGGTAATTTTATTTCTAAGAGGGGAAATTATATTAGACTTAATTAGATCAAGAAATATAACTGCTAACAAACTATTCATGAGTCAGATTTGCAAACACATCTCTTTTTTTGGTCTTAATTTGAAATCATCTTGCTTACTCACCTTTTGAGTGCTTGTAAACATGCCCATCTTGAAAATGTTTTATACTGAAAACTACAGTAAGTCAGCTGTAACAAAACTAGTTCAAAAACAACTGTTGTAATTCTGTGTGCTGCTAATACCGTAATTTTTATTGCTTTGTAGGCTACTTAGACTGGACAGACCTCATACTCTTCAACTGCATTACATCTTGTTCCAGGGATATGTTGATTACATGTTATTTCATAGATGATCACAGGCATGTGGTTAAGTTCTAACCTATATGAAGATGGCTGATGGAAAATGTAGCTACATTTCACTTCTGATGATTGAAGCTATCTTATATGTTGTTTAAACATGGCCCTTTGCTGAGATATTGCACCACTTTCAGAGGAGAAAAGCTTGTATGAAAACACTTCAGTTCTAGCCACTGTACAAACAATCTAAAAGAAAGTAAAAAAAAATAAAATGGAAGAGATGTCTGGTCTTATCTTCTGCTAGTCAAAATACAAAGTGCCACAGCTACTTCAGAGTAAAATGTCTTACTCATTCTTGATTTACAATCAGTGAAAGAGCAGGGCAGCTCCATCCGAGTAACAGCACAAATATTCTTTCAACACAAAGAATTCTTGTAGGGAAGGAGCACATCCACCTCTTCCCTCTGGGAGGAATAGGTTCTATTGTAGTTCTACACTACAAGGAACCAGCAAATTGCAACAACATACTCCAGTCTGCTTACTATCTTTTTTAAAAGAATCCTACTCTAGCCTTTTGCACATTGCTTCATGATAACGTCCTGAGATACAAACACAATCAACCATTTCTCTGCTGTCCTCCATCACACGCTCCAAATAGATAACTTTTTATCACAGAAATAAGAGAAAACCTATGAAGAGCCACGATCTGTTTTAAATTGCAAGTACTTCTATTTGATGCAAGAATCCTTCTGATCCCTCTAGTTCTAGTCTTTCAGTTATGCATTGCAAATTTATTTTTATATTCTTAAGAGTCTAGTTAAAAAAAAAAAAAAA